>OOFC01029942.1:0-13216 GCA_900323345.1 Pseudochromis fuscus | reverse complement strand
GTCCTACCTGCTGAACCTCACCTGCTCCACACATGAGCCCTGCGTGGCCGGATGTACCTGCCCGCCCGGGTGAGTGACGGCTTGGACAAGGTTAATTTGTGCCTTGCTGTTGTGTCTCTGACTGTATTTGTTACATTTATCTGTATTTAATGTTTTGTAAATGTGTAGAACAAATTTAATTTTAAATCAAACTAATAGTTTTTGATTTTTAAAACAGATTTTTTTCATTGTCATCATCTGAACCTTGACCATAATTATACCTAAAGTGAACATAAAAAAGACATGAACTTGGACATTACCTTACGTTTCTAATTTGAAAGCTGGAAATTGAATCTGTACAGTCTATTCCTAAATTAATCTTGGTTAGACTTTGGACTTAAACAAAGTGACAACAGTAACATTCACATCACCTCACATATCATACCTACACTATGCAGCTCCTGTTGAGGCTGACTGGCTCTGAGATCGGCTTTTGTCAAGACTGATGTGTTTAATTGTTAGTGACCAGAGTTATCAACATGAAGAATGCTGGTTTACCTCCTCACAGTGGTTGGAAGATGGAGGTACAGATCATTCAAAGCCTCTGTTAACGTCGCAGTAAATCTGAAAATGTGCCTTCACTGATCAACCATAAAAACAGCAGCTGCAGTGATACAGATCAGCTGTTTGGTTTGAAGGTGTCGGTGCCTGTGCAGGTGAATCAGGATGATTGTGCAGAGGACACGCACTCTTTTTCTTAATAATATAAAGGTCGAGGAATGAGTGTATCGTTTTGTGAAATCTAAAGCTGTGAGTACTAGGCTGAAGTTGAGGTCATGTGGAGGCTGCAGACTGGTTAAAGACTCTGAAAATGTCACACAAGCCAGAAATAATCCTCCACCCTCCCACACCATCCTCCTACTGCTGCAGGAGGAGGAGGAGGGCATTCAATTAGGGATGAAAAAAAATATCTTGCCGGATTATGTTAGTCATCACATTCACCATGATTTAGGTCTGTGTTGTTTCAAAACGACAAATTCACGAAGACAGTTTGAGAAACAGCTGGTCCAACTGCTCTGTTGGTTGTGGAGATGTGAAACTTGTTTTTAGTTCCACATCTGGAAATTTTTCTGAGCTCCCTGCTGACTCCTCCCACACGTAAAAGCATATAACTTATTTACTGCTACGGATCTTAGAGATAATTTTTATTGGACATCATGGCTCACATGCTCATCCTATGGCCATGTTTGTTTGGGAATAATTGTGAGTTACAAATAGTTGCTCTGGACCAAAGTGTATTAAATGACTTGTGGTTCCCACTGTGGTCACTGTTCATAAAAATCTCAGTTCTGAATGTATTATTTTTCATGCAAAACTGTCTTATATGGACCGCTGCTCAGAGAAATACAAAATTAGTTCGGTAGTTAGTTAGTTGCTCGCTGTCATGCCAACAGTGATTCAAACATCAAATCTGAATCTGAAGTTGTTCAGATTATACTTCAGCTGCATGTTGATGTTTTCAGATAAATAAAAAATCATGTGTTCAAATGTCATTTGCTATGACGTAACAAAACCTTCAGATGATGTGTGGGAGACAGAAGTCCTTAAAAGCAGCGGATGGGGTTGACAGACATAAAGGAGTCGGTTACAGTCATCTGATCCGTCTAATCCTTTCTGGCTGTCGGCCTGAAAACAGGGTTAAGTGGTTTCCTTCTGTGACATCAACCAGGAGTCACTCTGGTTACAATATGCACAGGCAGGCTTCAGGTTAAACATCCCATCTCATGACACATTTACACAGATTATACAGATGATTGATGGCAGCACCACACCTGAAAACTGCAGTGTTGTATTGTCTTATGTTTCAGGACTCTGATCCATGCTTGGTATATAATCAATATTCTTAACATTTCTCCATGTATTTGCATAACTTACAGAAGAATCATAAAAAGAAATATAAAATATATATAAAACAAGTACTCAAGTGGTTGTTTTTACTCACTGAAGAACACAGAAAAAGAAAAGACAAGAGGGAAAACATCAGCACGGGTGAACAGATACTATCTGAATATTAGAAAATAATGTCAGATTTTATTACCTTCAGATCCAGCAGAACAACAGAACTTAAGAAATATCCAACGATTTAATCAGTGAAAGATTCGCAACTCCACATAAAATGAAAATAAAAGACAGAAGATACTTTTAATTTGTAAGGCTTAACTTTGGTTATTAAAGAACTGATTTGCAGGAAGTGGGACAGTTGTATCAATCAGTGTATAGGGAAAAATTACTCAAGTCTATCGCTGTTAAAGAATTTAGAGACATTTAGGGTTTTTCAACATTTTATTGGCACATATAGAGGATGAAAACAGTTTTTCTTGGTCCTATGTGATAGAAAAACTTTTTTGAGACTACATTTCTATAAATTAGATTCGATCAGTTTTGGTCAATAAGCAGTTGGTTTCACATATACTCACTCTGTAGATACTGACGTCCATACACCAGTAAACAACTGCGTCGTGTCAGTGTATCCCACAAAGGTCCAGTTTGCCAGTTGGTCAAAGTTATATTTTATTGTCCAAGTGAAAAGCTGTGAGGTTATGACTCATTTTCTGTTCATATCCCAAAGTGAGGAACTTTTATTTATAATTAAACAGTTGTTACATGGAAACCAAATGAATGCACACAGTGTTGATTAAGCCTATCGGCCTTAGTTAGATCTCTATGTATTTCACAGTCCTCTACAGTTTTAAATCTGGTGTTTGTGGCAACATTCGTGTGCTGGTGCTGCACTGGTAGGGATGTTGTTTTGTCAACCAGCCATGATTGGTTTCTAGAGCTGAATTTGTCATGAAGCATCACCAGTGTTAGTGTAATCACTGTCACTGCCAGAAGAGGGAGACAGAAGTACCACACTGCAGGTTTCAAGCCTTTATATATGTATCTGAATATAGATTTTTATTGTCATATAAAAAACCACCCATGTGCTTCACATGCATTCTCACTTGAGTTCTTCATGTCAGGCCCATGGTCTATAAACAGCACCGGTTTGTGTTTTGGTCCAACACCATGAAACATGATGACGCAGAGAAAAGGTCATTGAGGTACAGAGACACCATTCCAACAATCATCACCATCATCTCAACCTCCAGTGACCTCTCTGGTGTGATTCATATGTCTCTGTTTGCCCCCGTAAAGCAGGATGACCTTTATGGTGGCAACAACCCCGCAACCTCTAAATCTGAGTGCCGGTCATGGTCTGAGTGTTTAATAACTGGCTGAAAGCTGATAGTTTGTGAAGTAATTTTGTGGTAAATATGGACACACAAAGGGAACTCATTCAGCCTCCCTGATGACAGCTGCATTATTAAGAGCAGTGAAGGTTCACTGGTTGATCACCTGATCCGTGACGTCAGTCGTGACATCAGTTCTATATATAGAAACTTTTTTTCACAGCTATTGTGTTGATCAAAACTTGTTTTTACAGAGAGACTTTAATTATGGATGTGATCTAACAAATCAGGATTGAAATACACATTGTGTAACTGCAAAAAGCTGATGATTGACTATTTTACTGTCAATATTTGCAACAATGTTTTGTAACTTTTTTGTTCCTACATTGACTCATTACAATGAAGTGTGACACAATCATAAGACCAGGAATCAGACTGTGGGTGTTTGATTCCTGTGGTCCACCACTGGAGGCCCCATAAGTTTCTATCAGTCATCAGGTTTTTACTCATTCTGACTTAAATAACTTTATATTTGCCAGCTTCTGGTCTTCTGCATTTCAGTCTTGATTGGGATATTGTTTGACTTCTTTGTGTGTTACTGTCGCTAACTGTGAGTCAGTGCAGTCACCTGAAGCGTAGAGCAGAAATGTGAGTGAACCAGCTGTTACAAACCTTGCTCCATAGCACTACTAGTGTTCTTTAAGAGGAAATCATTGCACAGCCATTTATTTAGCTGCAGACACATGTTGCTGTTGTGTACTTTGAACCGTGGTTACTACATGTTTGTAATAGCATCCAATAATGGAAGTCAGTCTTCCACATGCAGCCAAAACATGTGCATTAAACTGTTTTTATTTGGTTAGTTTCTCAATTTTAGATTACGTTAAGGAATATCAGCTTCTTTCCCCACTGTGCTCTGTCACTGTTTATTTTAAACAGCTGAGCTCTTGAGTTCTTAATGCAGTGATTTTTTTCATGCAGTGATAATTAATTTTCTTCTGTTTGATCTAAACATAACTATCACACAAATAGATCAGACAACTCCTAAACACACAGTCACACATGTCATGTTGTGAAATGTGCAATAACTAAATATACATATGATGAATCTTGTTTTTTGGTTTGAAACTGTAAAGAAAACACCAAAATGATTACATCTTTACAAATTTACAGTATCACAACCTACAGAGTCCTTCAGTTTTGAGGTGCTCCTGCACTTGAGTTTTTAGCTTCATGTTTACATCCTCAGTCACTCCTTGGCTTACATTTGCCATCCAGCAGCCACATCAACCACCTCTCTTCAGCTGGCTGCTTTAAGTTGTTCACTTTAAAACAGACAGCAGATGATAAGCAGCTGCCTCTGCTGTCATTTTCATACTACACATTAAAAAAAAAATTCCAACTGAAAGTGGACTGCGAGGTATTCATCTGCAGCAGGACTTAAAAACCTCTAATGGGAAATAATTAGCCGAGGTGCTGACAGAAGAATCCATTGTGTTTTCGGTCACAATGGCACACTTTGTTTATGATCAAAATGTAGACCATTCATTCATTCCTTCTGTGTCAATTAGTGCAGCTGAACTCATATGAACCTGGACTCTCAGGTGCAAAACAGAAGCTCGCAGCATACCACAATCTGGTTTTGGTTACAGCGCATACACACAAACTTAAAAATCCATAGTTTGCCTGGTTTTACTCTGGAGAGTTTTCGGTGGGATACAGCAGATTTGGGCAGTGATGACACAACTTACCTCTTAACACTGTCTATTTTTAAAACATTAACAGTAGCAGGATGATGAAAGGATGATGTTAGGTGCTGCAACTAAACCAGGCAGCATACTTACATCATTAGAATTTCAAAAAGTGGTGGGAGAAAAAAACCTAAACATAAATCTTATTAAATATATTGTATTTATGTGTCTGAAGAGAGCAGAGAGGTCAGTGTGTGTCCAACTTCGATCTGGCCTCTGGAGCTGGAAAGTGGATGGTTTGTGTTTCAGGGTTTCAATACAGAAATAAATAGGAAGAGATTTAAAAGATGTTTATAAGTCTTGTCAAGTTTCAGCATAATATTGTAATTTGTCTTTGATCATTCAGAGATGTGTGAATCTCATCCTCCCAGAAGAACCTCTTTAAGCTCCTCTCCACTTGCTTTGGCAATAAGTTCTCGTGCATTTAGAGACATGACAGAGCACTCAGATGTCTCATCACGTCCTAACAAAGGCCTTTACAGCAAACACAACAGTAGCCACTATTTGTGATCTCATCTCTTATTTTATCTTATTTTACTGCTGCATCAGGATAATCCATGCTTTGAGAAAACAAGCAGGAGTCAGTGAATGGAGACACAAAGGTGGACCAGAGATGTTCTCTCAGAAAAAGGGGATAACACACGGAGCCAGAAAAATAAAGAACCACAATGAAGCAGTGAAGCAAACTGTAAAACTACAGTGTAGCTTGATGCTGTGTATGCAGCTTTGGGCCCCTGACTGGCTCCCTAGCAGTGTCCTGGAGCTGGCTGCATCAACAGGGTGTTCTCAGGCTAAGTCAGTCATAACTTGGCACTTTAAGTCCACTCCAATGAAACTATAACCAGTAGTGGTGTAGTAGAGATGTATTTATCTGTCACTGGACACTAATGTTGTCACTCACTTTGCCAATGCTGGTAGATATGAATGAATTAATGAATTAATGAATGAATGAATGACGATGAGAGAGAGAGAACAAGAATAGTTCAATCAGTTGAAAGTAATGAATTACATTTGAACAATGAAAGTATTCTGCAGGGACGTTCACAGCAGTGATGTAGGAAAGGTAAGAAAGAAAAAGTAGGAAATCTGAAAAAGATGGTGCAGCCTAGATGCTGGTCTTGGCAGAGTATTTCTATTTATTTCAATTTTATTTATCAGTTTTTAACAGAAAAAAACAACAATCACCAGTTGAGCAACATTTAGAAGGAAAAACTCCCGTTTACCAGGAAGAAAGCTCCAGGCTCAAGAAGATAACAGTGAATTTCAGATGCAGATGCAGGTAGATGTGATGGATGTTCCTTATTGAACTTTCCCCAAAGCTTCATTTAAGACTAGACTGAAATTTAGTTCAGCTGGACTCAACAGCAACTGGTGCAACTGGTTCCACCTCAAGTATGTATCAGCATTTGTTCCTCGTGATCATGTAAAAATGAAAGTATACTTACATGTTTTTAGTCGTACAGCTGTTTACGTCACTCTCCTGTTTAGCAGCCCAGCTTGTGAACAGGATGTATGATTTATTAATGTTCATAGCATAGCCATAGCCTGCAGACTGATACTGCTGATGACACAGAAGCTTATGAACAGTATGTGTGACAGTTTCAAACCTGTGATCTCCGCTGGGTGAACAGATCTTGGCACGACATCGGGTGCATCACAGACTGCAGTGAAGGTCCGGCTCACCTGTCTTCACGCCGTTCACCTGCATCTTCCTCAGTCACATTTACATCGTCCGATAGAATTAAATTCAGAATGAGGGCTGTGTATACCAGGAATTATTCATAATGTGCACGTAGGTCAGGGGAATAAATTATTTTAGAATCTTTGATCAGGGTAATTGATACGGCAGCTTGGCGGGTGGATAAAGGAAGCTGTTAACACCGTTTTATCTGCGGTGTAACTCTACTCAGATGAACCTGAGGTTTGTGGCGGGACCATTCAGTATGTCACTTCATTGTCTGCAACCTCGCCAGTGGATATAGCTCAACCCTGGATATTACAAGATACTTATCAGCTTCTTCTTGCAGAGTGGAAAGCAAATGGAGGGATCCAGACAAAGACTGTTTCTCTCTGTATCTCTGAGAATCCTAATTGTCTGGTTTTCTCATGTAGCTAACGAGTGTTACCGCTTTTCATCCACAGTCGCCCACCCCTGAAACTCGCTCTGTCTCATTTCCTGGAAGCCAACCTGCTTTGGCTCTGCCTCTGTCATTCTGTTTGGCGAAGTGACAGTCCCCTTATCTGGGTTAGAGGTGAACACAGGAGCTCCAAATGATGATTGTTATAACTTGATAGCATGTTGTTAGCCAACAGTTCTCGAATAATAACAACCATCGCTTCGAATTAGAGAGCAGCGAGTTACGCGGCTCAGTCGTCGGCCTATTCAGGGTTTCATCATCCTGGTGTGTGGTCGCTCTGATTGGGTTTCTGAACATCTCAGATCTCCAGGTGGGAACACATCTAATGGCTCTGTTGCATAAATAACAATAATTTTGAAGCCTTGCCTACATAACAACCCTGTCTATGTCCCAAAAATGACTCATATCGGCGTCTTTTGACGTCTGGTTCGGTTCAGCTGTCTAAATGGGCTTGGTTAATATCAGGGAAGGTTAGAGTAGGATTGGCTTCATAGTGAGAAGAAAAGAAAGAAAATGTCTGGATATAAATGACACTGCAGCTCACACAATCAATTGGTTTGCCAATAAACAGAAGATTATTCTGAAATAATTTTGACAATTTATATATTTAAGGAAATTTTCAGATAAAAATGCCAAACTTTCCCTGGTTCCTAAATGTGAGACTAACAGTAATTTTTCTCATGAAGAGAGTTTATTAATGAGCCGTTATCCTGCCACATATTAAAATCTTCTTCTTGTTGAATAATAGTGACTAATAATTTTCTTTCTGTTAAGTGGCTGTGGTCAGTTTGTTCTCATATGTCCCACTGCTTTGGTAAAGAAAAGACAAGTTCATTTGTACTTGCAGAGCCCTTAGTGAAGGAAAAACTTATTGTTTGGCCCTTTTTTGATTTGTAGATACATTTCCTCTCTTTCTCTCTGTGCTGGATGAGGTTGATGCTGCTAACCAATCACACTTTAACTGTCTTGTTACAGTAGTAATCTACTTCTAAGTGTCTTAGTATCAGACTTTGCTAAATTGCTGATTGTTTTGGTCACTGCATTTTGAAAAAGTTTCATTTGCTGGATTTATCATCAAAATATGTTTCCCTCCATTTTTAGTGAATGCTTCAGCTTCTTTAACGTGTCTGTCCTTTAACCAATCTGTGCCTCCCCGCAGCCTGTTGAAACATGGAGACGAGTGCTTTGAGCCTGTTGCCTGTCCCTGTCTGTGGAAAGGAAAGGAGTACTTCCCCGGAGACAGAGTCTCGTCCCCCTGCCACGAGTGGTACGTTCACACAGATTTATAGAAAACAGGATAGAATCACTGGTCTTTTCATCTTTCATCTTTAAAGCATTTTTGTAATGATGTACAAATTTGTAATACTCCCCCCAACAATCTGCCAACAATATCTGTCAGAATTAAGATAAATCTCCAAGAACGCTGCTAATTTTTCAAAGTCAGATTTGGCCTGAAAGAGTCCTGAGGTTGTCAGAGCATCGAAAGTGGCCACCTGATATCCATAATTCTCTGTTATCACAGGACAGAGAAAAGGCCTGGAAAACAGAGCGGGCCCTTGTATGACTCTTTGATTCCCTCTGCTTCAGACTGTTCATCACTGGTGAAAGGAAACACTCTCCCAGTGATCTCAGTCTTTCTCCCATCCTTCCCTTTCTCCTTCAAGCCACAGCCAGGGGAAGAAGATGTAGATGACAGCCTAATAGCGCAATGAGCGGCGATTCAGCCTTTGACAATTCACTGGCCACTTTTCTGCCCACTGTAAACCCGAAGCTCGCCACAAAAGGCGGCCATTAGACACGAAAAAAAATGTCCTTGCACTAAGTGGGAACAAGTTGATGCTGAATCGCTGAAGCTTCGCTGTCTTTGTAGTGTCTGCCAGCACGGGACGTTCCAGTGTGTGTTTCGTCCATGTCCGTCCATGTGCACGGCTTATGGTGATCGACACTACAGGACATTTGATGGACTGCTGTTTGACTACGTCGGTGCATGCAAAGTTTATCTTGTGAAGGTATTGAAAGTATTTATTTGGACATTTTAACCCATTAACTAGTCATCTGGGCACTTCAGGGTTACAGTGTTTCTTTTCTTATGATCACTTTTATCGAGGGAGTTGTAATTATTATTGAAAAATCACCTGGAATTTATATTTCTGTGCAACAAAAGCAGTTTCTAGTTAACAAGGTCAGCTCAGGAAGATTTTCTAGTAATAATATGCAAATATACATCAGGAGAAAGTGCAAATAACTTAAAGAGCTGCAGCAACAAGACAAAATCTTTTGTTTTTTTGTGTTTTTAAAGTCCCCTAACTAGCAGAATTTACACTGTACATTGCTGATATAAACTGAAACCAGTGATTGCATATAAAGTGACTGGCAGAATAAGTAAAGTGTGCACAACTTTAGCTAATTTATTTGAATTTGGCTAAAAAAATAAACTACATTATCAACAGCAGTATAGGATCATTTCTTGCACTCATATTATAATAAGGAAAGTTTAAAAAAAGTAGCAGGGTGGTAGAAAAAAGGCAAATATCTGATTAAACAGACTTGTATTCTGATGTGAACACTGTTTAATTGGATGAAGTGTTTGCAGTACTTCTCAGCTTTTTGAACATTAGTATTTTTGGTGACTGTGTCTTCTCTCCTCCACAGAGCAGTGCTGATGTGATGCTCAGCGTTACAGCTGAGAACGTTGACTGCTTCGACAGTGGAGTCATCTGCAGGAAGTCGCTGCTGATCAACATCAGAAGATCCTTCATAGCATTTGATGATGACACTGGGAAACCAGTAAGAGTCACTTTTATTCTCATTGTATGTTTGCTAATGAGTGATGCAGGTTTCCAGCACCAGATATTTAAAAAAAAAAAAAAAGGAGAAAATGTGCAACTTGAAGACAAGTGGATTTTTTTATATTGCCCTTTTAAGATAATTTAGTTTAGCTAATAGTATCGAATGTTAGTGTCTTAACTTTGGAGAGTATTTCTGTGAAGTCAAACTACTGTGTTCCCGCAGAATCCCTCCAGTGTGATTGACAGGAAGCAGAGGATGTTCATCTGGCCTGCTGGATACTTCACGGTGATTCATTTCCCAAAAGAAGACGTCACCATCCTCTGGGATCGTAAGACTACCGTCCACGTCCAGGTCGGACCTCGCTGGCAGGTAGGACACCGATTCGCTGATTCGCTGCGTTTTTCTCTGACTCAGCAGAGGATGCAGGATTCTGATTTCAGCTGATGCTCCAGTTTCAGCTGAAATCAGTTCAGAGGATATGACGTGATGTGTAATACTGGAGAACTGTTGTACTGAAAAGAAGTATTGGGGGTGTGTTCAGGGGAAGCTGAGTGGCCTGTGTGGAAACTTTGACCTGAAGACTGTGAACGAGATGCGAACACCCGACAACATCGACTCCCCAACACCACAGGAGTTTGGAAACAGCTGGACTGCAACAGAGGTGAGCAACACTTTACTGTATTCATCTTTAGATTTAGTGTAATAGTTCATCTGTAGATTAACTTTCTCAACCACTAAGTTACAGTTGTTACCTTCATCTCTGAGACATAATGCTTTGGTTTACCTCTCCTGTGTGTGTTTGTGTGTCTTCAGTGTGTGAACAGTCCAGACATCAGACACCCCTGCAGTCTCAGTCCTCTCAGAGAACCTTTTGCAAAGCGACAATGTGCAGTTCTGCTCAGCGAGGTCTTCCAGGCCTGCCACCCAGTGGTGAGTGACAATACAACAACAGCCTGCAGCCATGAACAAGTAATATACCAGATAAACAAAGAGATGGAAGAATAAAGGAAAAACAGATATTTAGGATGGGGTGGTGGTATCAGTCTGAAGTTAATCCTACCATTGATCCTTTGTGTTTGTGTTAAAGTGGCAAATCTTCTAGCTGAACTATACTTTTTATTACCGTAACTTGTTGAAAAGTGTTTCTCCTCTTTGTGCTCAGGTGGATGTGACCTGGTTCTACATGAACTGCCTGGCTGACACATGTGCCTGCAGCCGAGGAGGTGACTGTGAGTGTTTCTGCACCAGCGTGGCGGCGTACGCTCAGCGCTGCTGCCATCAGGGCGTTGCTGTTGACTGGCGCTCCCCCTCCCTGTGTCGTAAGTCAGAACGCATGGAGGGAAAAAGCTGCTTTGTTTCTATCTGTATTTTCCTTCAGTCTATTTTTTTTTATGTCTGTTTAAACTCTTTAAATATATTTTAATGTGGAGCAGCTTTTATTTACTTTGACAGGAATATGTTCTTGTGTTTTTAATTTTTATTAATTTAGGGATTATTTTTAAAAGCAGATGTATTTTTTTCATTTACAGTGGAGGACTGAAAAAGATACAGCTGCTTATTTGTTGAAAAGTTACTCAAAAATGACAATATTCTGCTAAATTTATTGTTTATTAAGAGTGCCATAGTTACTTATACTGTAAAGAATATTTTAGTAGTTTGTTAGTCAGACAAATGATTAGCTAAACATCCTCCTAGTGGGGTTGTGATGTCAACTACTGAGTAGTAATTGATGTTACAAGGTCACAATTATTGGGATTGACATAAAGCTTGTATATGGATCATTACGTACACTCAGTTTATGAAAACAATATGTAAAGATGCAAACAGCTTTCATTGTGAGTTCAAATATTTATGTTGGACTGTTATTTTGAATAATTTGAGTTATTTGAATAATTTTTAAACCCTTTATAAAGTATGCTCTGCCTCAATAAAATGCGCTGCTCATTTATAGTTATGACACACTTTACTTGTTCACTAGGACTGTTATTGATATGACCTTTATTCTCTCTGTAGCCTACGACTGTGAATTCTACAACAAAGGTAAAACAACAAACACACACACACACATCTGTTTTTGTGCCGCAAGCAATATCATACATTTTTCATGTTTTTTTTCTTTTTTATTTACAAGGCTAAATAACTTGACTTTGGAAGGAAAATAAAAATTGAGATGAGAGTGGGACTTGCATCCACAATAATTGAAACAGCAGCTAAAGAAAGTGGATACAAATATAATCTGCTAACTGTTGTTGGAAGATCTAGCTCCACAACTGAATGTATTTCCAGAATTGTTCATAAACCACATTACCTGAAATTTTCTGTAGTGTGAGCAAAGATTTCATGGAGAGTCTGTGCTACTATTTTACTTGACAATGATGAGCCTCTGGGAAACAGTCGCACATTTGAGGTTTGATGGATGGAAGTACTCAAGCTTTTAAGTTCCTTTCATTCAAATTTGAATCTGAATCCCTTTCTTGTCATTGTCATAGTTAACAATGAAAGTGGGTGCTTCTCTTTCAGTGCAGTACATAGAGTGAGTAATAAGAAAGAAAAATAGTAACAATGATGCTAAAAAACAGTCACATTCAACCTTACAACCTTCACAATTATTGCACAATTGTTGTTGTAAGGTCAGTATTGCACAACAGATTCAGAACAGAAACACTAACGGTATCACAGTTGGATATTGCACAGAAGACTTGTTAGCAGAGTTTGGTGGTATTTAACTGGTTTACAACAGTGGGATAAAAACTGTTCTTCAGTCTACTGGTTTTTGTTTTAATCGCCCTGTACCCTCTGGCAGTTGGCAGTAGTTCAAACAGAAGGTGACCAGGATGTGATTTGTTGTAGAAATGATTGGAAACCACTCAGTGCCTGAAATTGCAGCAGTAATTCACATAAAGTTAAAAACAAACTAGTGTGGTTTAAAAATTAGTCAGCTGTGACTGTAAACTGTAGGTAACATAGAAATGGATGAAGCAACTGGTTCTCAAAAGTGAAGCCAATGCAGAAGTGCAAAGTGGTGCAATACAACCAATGTCCACTAGATGCTGGCACCAAAATACTCTGTTCCCAGTTGACTTCAAATATGATGTCATCAGTTAAAGTTAGCTTTTCATATTTGTGATTTGATCAATGTCACGTCAGCTTCATCCATTCTACGTCCAGTCTGTGGCTGTGACATGAAGGATATGTGATTTGCTGCACTAACACAGCCACCTGTCTGCAGTTCTGGGTAAAGGTCCGTTTAGGCTCTTGACCTTCAGGGATCGGACGACGCTGTTGGCGGCCGGCAGGTCCAGCGGCTCTGTGTTCCTGCAGCGAG
>OOFC01029941.1:0-10474 GCA_900323345.1 Pseudochromis fuscus | reverse complement strand
AAGACAAAATTTTGGGTGAAAACAACACAATTTGGACTAAAACAATAAAATGCTGGGGAAAAAAAAACATGCTGGGTAAAAGCAACAATTACAGTGAGTAAAAACAATGAAATGTTAGATAAAAACATCAAAATGTTCATTTATAACAACAAAATATTCAGTAAAAACAACAATATTTTGGTGAAAACAACAAAATGTTGGGTAAAAACATCAAAATGTTCGATTAAAAAAACAACAAAATATTGGATAAAAACATCAAAATGTTAGATAAAAACAACAAAATATTGGTTAAAAACATCAAAATGTTTGATAAAAACAACAAAATGTGCGATCAAAACAATAAAATATTGGGTAAAAATGACAAAATGTCAGGTATAAACAACAAAATGGGTAAAAACAATAAAATACTGGGTAAAAACAGTCCATCCTCTTGGGTTAAATTAAGCCAGTATGTGGTAAGCACAATACTGATCCAGTTCTGGGTTGAAACAACCCAGAACTACTTTTCCATTAAGTAATGTTGTATCCTGTGAACTGTTGCTGTGTTGTTCTTTCTGCTGTATTTTCTCCAGTGTTGTTGAGTTTTGACGTCTCTGAGCCACCGTAGGAACAACCAGACCTCAACAAAGACATAAATTCAACAAGTGTCTTCTTCAGAAGTTTTTAAGTCCCCTCTGCGACAAACACTGCAAACTTTACACAACCAAAGCGTGACGTTCGAATGCTTGTCTGGTACAGTAGTAACAGGAAATGAGGTAATGAGGGCCTCTCTGGGAGTGCACACCATGGAGAGCGATGCACTGACCCGTGGTAACCCAGACAGGTCCACTGAACTTTAAAGGTGAATTGGATCAGGGCCCCTGCTCGGCCACTCAGCCAAAAACCTCCTGATGAGGGCTTAGCGGCGGCAGTGAAAGCAACCTAATGAGTGGCGAGTAATCAACACTATTACCGAGCCTCGCCAGCGTCAGCCCAGCGTCAGCCCAGCAGGCTGTGATGTCGTTTACGGCCGAGCTGCAGGCTGATTCACTGTGAGGGTGACTAATCAGGAGAAGGGGAATATTGGTGAATTTAATGGCTTTAGTATAAATCTCCACCATCGCTCGGCCAAAGGAGGAAAAAAAAAAATGTCTTTGATTAATGAGCTGAAGTGGATTTTTCGCCCAGGTCTGCAGCCATCTGGGGCGCTATCTAAACGGATGACCTCACTGCATTTCACTGGCTGCAGTCCATCCTGCAGCGTGTCCCTGGCAATCAAAGAGCAATGCCAATACAGAGGCCGAGTCAGGAGCGAAATGCACGAGGTCACAGTGAAGTAAGCCTCTAATTAATATGTTGGAGTTTGTGTTTTTATAATCGTTGTAATGGAGCATTAATCCTCGCCTGAAGAAGCTGTAACCATCCAGAGGTGGAAAAAAGGTTGAGACACCCAATATATTTTTTCAGATTTAAGTTATTCATTAATGTGATGCTTGTGTTTTGTTCCCAGGTGTAAACAGATGATGCATGGACACAAACACACACACTTCATGTTGAAAATCCATCAAGAGACTCAGTTTAAAAGGCTCCATTGAATAAAGGCAGAGTTTGGGTTATTTCGGCCACTAGGGGGCAGAATATCCCCTTTACAAGCTAAAGCATCTACAACATTATCTTATAAAATAGTTCTTACAAATATGTTGGGAAACAATGACGTTTTTTACACATCAAAAAAAACACGTGAGACATCAGGATATGTTGTATTTTGTGCCACATATTGTTGAATTTATTAAGTTTTAACTAAAAAAAAAAAATGTTTCTTTATTCATGTATACATGTATCAGAGTTGTGAAGGGAGAGAGATAATCGATCAACAAAATTTGCTTAAAGAGGCTAAACCTGGTTCGTGAACAGTGACTTAAATGGACACAGATATTTGGGAGTAATACCGTATTTTCCGGACTATTGAGCGATCCTGTCTATAAGCCGCTATTGAATTTATTTTAACAGTTTCATGTGGTCCACTCTGACCGGGTCTGATGTGATGAGGCTAAATGTATCGGCGGCATGGAGCTTGCTAGCTTGTAAAAAGCTAACGAGCTTCGTGCCACTGATACTGAGCCACATCGGTGTTTAAGCTGCAGGGTTCAAAGCGTCGGAAAAAAGTAGCAGCTTATAGTCCAGAAAATACGGTAATTAAAAACATTTTCTTTACTTACTCTCAGGCCTGTTCCCCGGATGGTGTGCAGCCCGGCACAGTCGTCTCCGGGCCCGCCGCACCGAGCAGAGTTCAAAAGTTTACACTCGGGCAGGATCTTTTGTCGGGACACTTTAAGCAACTTACGGACTTAAGGAGCCGTAATCCTTTGTGTGTAACTGATTTAATGAACAAAGTAAAAACAGAGGGTTGATCTTTTCTAATCCTGCAAATACTGCGAGAGCTGCTTGAAATACTGGTGCGCTGCAGGTCTTTCCCTTGATGTTAATCAGGACTGTAAATCCACAGATTTTTCAGATTGTGACTTATCAACCTGCCAGAGGAGAATAAAACAAAAGCAAACTGTTGGAGGAGGATCTGTGATATATCATGCTGCATACTTTTAGATGGAGTCTGGTGAGTGTGTGTGTGTATGTGTGTGTGTGTTGAAGTCTCTGGCATGTGAAGGAGATTGAGTTTCATTAGTGGATGTGGTCGTTAATTTGCCTGTTTATCTCAATGCAGACCTCTGGACTAAATTTGAGTGTAATATATGAATCTCCCAGACAGTTATTTTAATCTTTGCCAACTTCTTCATCCTCTCAGCTTCAACCCCCTTCTGTCTATCCCCCCCCACACACACACACCCACTCATCTTCCTCCTCCTCTTCTTCTTTGCCAAATACCTTCCAGTTAAAAAAACCCCTCATCCCTGCTGCTGGTTATCACTCGAGTGCTTCATCACTCCCACTTCTCACGTTCGCTGAGCTGAAGTTGATCCATGTTTACTCGTGTGTTCAGCGCCGCCTCCCCCTGACTAAAAGTTGCACAGCACTTTGTCAAATTAACTTCTTCAAAACAGAGACATCAGTTTGATTCAGGGCATCACTGTGGACCAGCAGGACGCGCTGATGCTCTGCAGCTGCTCCTGCAGATGTTAACGGGCCGAGACGAGCCGTGCCGTGCCGGCTCTGGTTTCAGACTCTTGGTTTATGTTGGCCCCTGATCAGCATCCACGACTTCCTCCTGGTAAACTTCTTCACAGAGCATCGTTTTGATCATTGTTTTTATGAAGTGTTACAAGCCAGAAAACATTTTATGGTTTTATTTGTAGTTTAATGACAGGACATCTCAACACTCATCAGTCTTACAGGTTACTTACATGCTCGTAGCGCCACCTTGTGGTAGACCTCGATAGTTTGATTGTACAGAAAGAGTGGCACACAATGGCAATAATAGTAGCCAAAAGTATGTGGACAAATGGGGTTGTTTTAGGATGGCTGTTCAGGGTCCTTTATCTCCAGTAAAAGGAAAGCGATGATTCTCATGTAAGTGGCAGTTTAACGAATAACGTTTTTTAGTTTGATGTGAAACAAACAAAGATGATTGACCTCAACCATGTGTAACACCTGTGATGCAACCTGATGATTAATGAATGTCTGTGTGATATTGGTTCCTAGTTGTGTGTTCAGGTGTTATAAAATGTGCATAATCCACGTCTGACGTCTACTAAATTGTCTCAGATTGTCAACATTATCATCCTGCATGTGTGTGCACATTTCTAACAACAGAGGGGTTTTATGGCAATCAGATCACACTCTCTGATCCTGACATCATTTAATCTTTAATTTGTTTTGGGTCATTTATAATTTTATTTTTAAATGAACAAGCTCTGTTGACAGGTTTTTTCTGTAATGTTGCACAGACACACAAGTGGCTGTTAAAACATATGTGAAAGGATAAACATGTAAAGGGTTGTAATGTTTATGTGTCCACACACTTTTGGCCATACAGTGCACATCCAAGACCTAAAGCGTATTGAAATTAAACAGTTTGATTGTTCTTATGTCTACAGCAGATACTGTATGTGGTAAACACCAGCACATCATTTAAATACAACGTCATTATATCAACAAACACCTTTCCAGTTTTATATCAAACATATATTACACATATTCTTACTGCTACATTCACAAAGATACCTCAAACATAAGAGTTTGATTTCCAACTTCCAAAAGTTTGAACAAATCTCAGAGTGAACTGTCACTTTTCCAAAATGTACAAAATCACATCCTGTGTAAAACCTGCAGATGTTATTCTCCATAGTTTGATCTTTGTAACAAAAATTAAATCAGTTTTAAATCCAGTTCAGACGTCTGAGCCTCATTAAATGCAACATTAAAGATTTCAAAGGAGAAAGCAACAGTTTGTCCATCGGTCCATCACAGTTCAATCTTAACAACTGTCTGTTGAGCTTCTGTTTTTGTGGTTCTCAGGAAACTATACGTTTGATAACCTGCACTCAGGTATCAAAGCCTTTCAGTGTTCAGCAGTGTTGAATCAACAGTTGTGTTTTCACTGTTCAACCAGCTTTAAGATAAATACATAAAACACAAATCACCAAACTGAGGCAGAGTCTCTCAGTCTGATCAGGAGTTTGATGTGAGAGTGTGGGTTTACTTTCTCAGGTGTCCTCAGACGGTCTCAGCCTGTCAGCCTGCGTGACCTGGAGTAACCTCCTCTGTTTGCTCTGAGGCACTCATCATCCTCAGACGAAGGGTTTCAGTTAGGGGCTCACAGGGGAGTAGTCCGGCCCGTTGTCTTCATCATCTAACAATCAGATGGATCAATAAATGTTATCAAGCTTCATTTTTCCACAAGTGTAAAATCTGTTTTGCGTCATTTACCTGAACTCTGCAGGTTTGCTGCTTGTCCACAGTAATTGGGGTCGTTTGGGTACACTGAGGGGTTAAAGGTCCCAGCACACGACTGACCCACTTCTGGATCTGGAATTCATGAGAACACATCAATGCTTTTAACCTTGGTGACACTTGTTCCCCTTCCTGCAAAGAAAAACCATAAGTTGTTTCACATTGACTTTCACCTTTCATATCCTCCTGCCTGAAGAAGTGAAACATAGAAGTGCCACCTTGTTTACTGAGCCACAAACACCCACAGATTCACCTCAGAGGTTGCACAAAAATGACTGAAATGACTGTGTTGGAGGAGGGACACATCTAAAACATGCAGGATAGTGGCCCTCGAGGAGCAGGATTCCCCACCTCTGAGTTAAGCGAATGGTAAAACAGCTCAGCCACTTCACATGTAACTCAACAAAAATAAACATATTTTCAAATGTGTTAGATTATTAATTTGAACATGACTGATTGAATACTCCAAACAGCTGCACGGTGCTGGTGTGAAAAGGAGCCGTGACTCGGACTGACCCGGAGTGACCACAACGTATCCGTTGTTTATGTTTTCGTAGCATTCACCGGAGGAGGTGCTGGAGGTTTCAAATGAATCCACTGAGATCTTTGACACTCTGGCATATTGAGGATCTGTAGGGTCACCGTTGTAGCTCGCAAAGGCTCCTGGTGCTTCAGGACCTGCTGCTTCAGGAACTGGAGAATAAACATATGAAAAGGCTTCAGCATTTATCAGCAAGTTATATGTTATAGTCACATATCCATCTATCTACAGGCTGCTTTTAACAAACTACACATGATTGTACAGTTAAAATTGATCACAAATATTCAGATTATTTTGCAATTTTACACATGTTAATTATTTATTTTTTGCTGTGGTATTTATACTATTTTTTTTATGATACTGTTGAGGTTTTGCACAATATTTCATTCTGGTGTGCACTGTAGGGAGTATAATCTGAATGAGTCTTAAGACTATATAAAATACTTTATATTTACATCTGCATGTTTGTCTGTTCAGAAGGACAACAGTCTTTGTTGTAGTCATAATTTCAGGAACTGCAGTGGGACACATCATAAGTTTTATTGTTTTCAATTTCTGATATGTTACATGGTTTATTTTTGTATTTTGTGTTTTCAATGTTTTAAATAGGGTTTAATTTGTATTAATGTACAAATTATTTCCAAAACAGTAAAACCAAATCCAACTCAGTGTTTTCTCTGCTGCTTACTGTAAATGCAGTGATATCATGGAAATGATGTGCATGAGGGAAATGTAAAATGGAAATGCTGCTGGGTGTTTGACATCGAAAAAGTGTCTCTGTCTTTGTGTCTGTTGCATCTTTGCAAACTCGCAGTGACTCACCCTCCTCACAGAGGCTGCCGAGACCTGTAGGTCTCACCAAAGGATTAATGTCTGTTCTGTACCGCTGAGAATCTGGATGCAAAATGACACAATGCAACAGTTTATTCACAAAGCATCCTGCAAACATCCAGTGCAAACTGCATTGATCTGCACATACTGCAAACACACACATACACACACACAGCAGCTTCAACCGCAAAATGCAGAAACACTTTGAGACAACGAAGCAACGACTGAGAGACTGAACATAAATGCAGACGAAGAGTAAAAGAAACGTAGCTCACTCCGAAAGGTTGATAAACTGACAGTCGGGTCATTGCTTGGGTCATACTGCTCATAGTCTGTATCTACTGACGTGCTGTCAACACTACTAAGCTGGGTCCAAAGATACCTCGGGTTGGAGGAGGCTTTTTGAGACAAACACACAAAAATGACTTGATGAGACGACTGCACGCTCTGTGGACGCCGCGCACGTTGGCGATAACTTTCTCACCATCATGCACGTGTAAACAAACGTACATAATCAGGGTGTTAAGAAAGAAAAGGGCAGAAATAAGTAGTATTCATGATACTGGACTGTCGGAGCACTGACCGTCCAGCTGCACAGGGTTGGCGGTGACTTTGACGAGATCCACAGATTCTTTGTAGATGTGGTGATGGTCAGAGGAAGGTCGTGGGTTGGTGCGCGTCTGTTGGATTCGGAAAGCTGTGAAAAACAAAATGAGTCTGATGAGGTCTTTGGTTCATGTTATGTTTAAGTGTCCAAGTAAACACTGACATGTCATCCCTGGATTGAGCCCAACAACAGACCTAATAAAAGCTGATTTCTCACCATTTTCTAGAAATGTTTTCACCCAGAGTTAGAATTTATTTACACTGCTCCTCCTTCCCCTTTTCAAAGGGAATAATTACAGTTGACATAAAGTAATTATGTCAAAACAAAGAAACATAAAAATGCACAAAAGCATTGTCTGCACCTCTTGTTGCCTCCTAACTCTGTGATGCAGCTTTTTATTTGCATCATAAAAAAAACCACTGTGCATATTTTGGAGCATACTTTAATGGCCATTTGTTTTTATTTTTGAGCAAGTCTTGAAAAACAGATTTCAATTCTAATGAAGGATTTTATCAGGTCATATAAAAGGAGAATGTAACTAATTATGAATCTTTATCCGCTTCACTCATCTGTTGCCGCCTGTTCGCACAACATCAAATACTGTCTGATACAAAAGATCCACTGTATGTGTCCTGATGTTAATTTGTAATTTAATCATTTAAAAAATGTTGAATGTTCTACCCTCAATGAAAAATTCAAAGAGAAAAAGTGAAATATCTCCATCTATTATGATACTTGTGAAAAAATCAATACCTTTAAAAACCACAGAAGCAGGAAATTTTAAACTTAAATTCTAAAAATAAATTGTGCAACGTACTTATGAAAAGACAAAATTACAGGAAATGGCTACAGTATATGATTACTACCACAATTACCAAAACCTAAATTAACTATGAATCACTATAAGAAACAGTTAAAGTGACAAAGGTAAAAACTAACTAATTAATTGATGGTTGAGATGTTAATTGTAATATTATGGTTTAAAGTTGTATTTCTACCCAGACTGAAGTACCGAGACTACAGTCCCAGCCTGAAGTGAGGAGAACCCACCGAGTCGTCTCCTGTAATGGCAGCAGAGCACCGTGTTCGTGATGAGGAACACGAGGAGCAGCAGAGACAGAGCGATCATGATGAGAAGCTCTGGAGACGGCAACGACAAACCACTGCCAGCAGCCACTGTGGTGGTTCCCACTGAGGTGGACAGAGCAGAAGACACACATTAGATACAGGTTTGGTTTTTTTAATTAGTTAATTCAATACTTGTATAGAAGCTGTTTTTACTTCAAGGTTTCAAACTGACATTAAATTAAAACCTAAAGTATTTACCAGTCGTCCAGGCGGTTGTTACGGTTGCATTAGCTGGAAGTGCTGCAGGAAAGCCGAGGGAACCTGTTTGTCCAATGCAGAGATAAAAATTAAAGGATGGTATATTCACCTGGTTTTATCCTGTCAACAAACTTTCATACGATTCTGTAAACTTTGAACCTGAAGTGAGAAAATACAGAAAGTCCTCAGAGAACAGCGGGTTCTCATTTTGTTTGGGATATAACATTGTTGTGATTTAAAGCCTTTATCAAAATTAAAATGTATTTATGTATGTAAGAAAACTAGTAAATAAATGTTTGTAAAAGCTTTTTTAAAGGCCTTTAACCTGTTTTAGAAACATGAGATGGACATATTATTCAGATTATTGTTAGTAAGTGAAGAATTACTCCTTAAAATTTGTCAGGTAAGATAAAGTACACAATTCTGTTTCATTCTTCCTTGTAAGTTACAGGGGAATTATAATAAATCATTAGAAATTATGACTTAAAAAAACATGAAAAAGAGTTTAAAAGAAGCTATCTGCTAGGAAACATAAAAAATGTTAAAAATAAACCAAAATTCCTTGAAATAAATTAATAAAATACCTTTTTACTTCCTCTGATTTCTAATGGCATGCAAAATAATGCACAAAATGATCAATATAATATTTAAAAAATTAAAATGCTGACACTCACCATTACAGATGACACCTGATGCTTTGGAGGTGGCACACAGATGTGGGCTGTTGATGATCTCCAAGCACTCCCACAGACTCTTGTCAGTGCGGTCGCATGAATAGTACCACAGCGTCCCATTGTTGTGTGCAAGAGGAGGAACAAACCTGGAGTGCTGCTGAACCTTGGTACCACACTGGAGCATGGAGCACACCATGGAGGCCATGTTTATGTTCCAGCAGTTATCACACACTGTTCCCCAGCTGCCGTTACGGTGGATCTCCACTTTACCAGAGCAGCGGTCCAGACCCCCGGTCAGTCTGACGGCTCTCATCTCTGCACAGACACACAGGAATTACAAACCCCAACTATTAGAGGAAAATAACATCAACATTTTATGTAATAAGTCAGCATTTTATGGGCAGGTGCCAGTATTTCTTAGATAATATGTATTACAATATGAGTACATTTTACCAACATAAATACAGCACGTTAGATATAATACATGTAAAGATGGAAATGGTTGGTCCACTACTGATAAATGTTGAATGGGTTGCAATTAAATTTTGTACATATTTATAGTCCCCAGAGAATTAATACAACACCATTCAAAAGTTTGGGGTCACCCTATAAAACCAATGGTTTTCCAATGACAATAAAGACTGTGTACAAACAGATCTACCCACCTTGTTATACATGTTGAACTCTGATATGTTTCAGACTTTAGGCCAATATGATCACTACCACTGTCAAACAAAGGTGAGGCACAGTTATGGTCTGGGGATGTTTGCTGGTTCAGAGAATATTTACCAAATGTACCTTGATGCTGTGGTTGCTGTTCAAGTATTTTACATGTTTTGTGATACTTGCTTTCAGTAAAAGTTGGTCAAATGGGTTTTTATAGGGTGACCCTAAACGGTTTTGAACGGTAGCGTACATTTGTGTGTCGGTCTCTTTCACAGAGGTTTGGTAATATTATATTCACACCTCAAAATAAAGAGTAGTTTGATTATATTGGTTATAAATGTACCACAATGCAATACACAAAGAAAGTGAAAAAGCTCCTCAGAGCTAGTGTAAAATACATTTAATGTGGATAAAATAAATACTTTTATAAGTGTGTTGATTTGTTTTAAACAGTAACTTCTAAACATGTTCTAATACTTTAGTTTATGACCAAAAAGCTGCAAAACTAATCACATCCCCACCAACCAAGCTCAAATCGTTCTACTGCTCAATGTCAACATGCGTGTTAGCGTGCTAACTAGCTACACTACGGAAGCCCTAAAGGGACATGAATAAATCATTCGTTCATTTTATTCACTGCGCGTTTAGCCGTGATGACGAGTTACTTACAGTGATTGCCTGGAGATCTTATTTTCCTCGTTATTTCAAGTTGATGGGGTAATTTATGTCATTATCTCCAGAAAACGAGATTAATTATCTTATAAATAAGGTTTTAGGGCTCTCATTGTTTATTTCTGTACGTGTAAATAAAGTTTTTTGAATGTGACTTTGACCTGAACACACGACACCAGCGTCCTCCTTGTGGCCGCAGTCGGATTCGTCCTGCGTGGACGGACAGGCCCACAGGTTTCCCTCATGGCCCGTACAGTTCAGGTCGTCCAA
>OOFC01029935.1:47703-58810 GCA_900323345.1 Pseudochromis fuscus | reverse complement strand
TGGCAACATGAAACGTTTCACTAAGACGTGTCACGGCATCTGTTAGAAAAAAAAGTATGTAGAAGCAGAGGCAGAAGTATAACTATCAGTCCATGAAAAAATTGAGCGAGCAAAGCAGTTTTGTGTTGCTATGTGCAGATCTCAGGTATTTCCACTGAAACGGAGAAAAATAGTAGAAAAATACTTTTATATTTTGAGAGCGAAATGCCCATACTCTGAATACATTTTGACTATACATTTTATTTTGTTGATAGTTGTGTAATCGCATTATTATACACAAGGGTGTGCTTGACCATGACTGTGAACGAGGTGCAGCACACGCTCACGTGTAACAATGTTAAATTAAGTTTGTTGTATTGTATTTCGCGACAGAGCTTCTGCCTCTCGGTACAAAGGCTTTGTAAACACTGCACGTTGCTGTCTTGTTTCGCAGTGTTTCTAGCGTAAAATACTTCCACACAGCGGACATGTTGTGATAAAAAGTTGGTTAGCCACAGTGCTGCTCAATGCAGCTGGGTGCAAACTGTGGAATGGATTTGAACGGAGCTCGTCTGTATTCATGCTCGTCTCTCCAATCCGCGTCTCTCCTCCGTTCAGGAAATCCACTCCACAGTTTGCAGCCAGCAGCAGAGCAGCCGGCAGGGAGTCACTTGTAGAGTCATTTCAGCAGAAAATATTAAAGCACAGACGTAGCTTATGGATCGAAAATCTCCGCAGGCTGGATTGGAAATTTCCGATTCATGATTTACACTGGTATCGGAACCCAATACCGATACTGGATCGGATCGGCCCCATCCCTAGATGCACCCAACCACCACCGTGTCATCTGCAAATTTCACAACAGTGTTGGAGTTGTTCTTGGCCACGCAGTCATACATTTACAGGGTGAAGAGCAGGGGGCTGAGAACACAGCCCTGTGGGGCTCCAGTGTTGAGGATGCATTGGCTGGAGGTGTGTCTGCCCACTCGCACCACCTGACATCTGTTGGACAGGAAGTCCAGGGAGGTGTTAAGTCCTAACAGTTGAGTGGGGACTATAGTGTTGAAAGCTGAACTACAGTCAATAAACAGCAGTCTCACATAATGCCCATCCCACCTGTCCAGATGAGTCAGAGAGGTGTGCAGTACCTGGGAGACAGCATCATCCAACTGCAGAGACTCAGGGAGTGAGGAGCCATCTCTGAATTTCATTTCTATAATTCTCCTCTTTTGTGCAGTACCTGGGAGGCAGCATCATTCGTGGATCTGTTCAGTCGGCACGGTTGCCACTATGTAAGCACACGGTCTGTGTCCGCACTTTACTGTACATAATAACGTGTTGGTAACCTGCTAACAGCATTGTCACCAAACCAAAGTTTGCAACTAGATGGTTACTATAGTGGAGCATTCAGCCAATTTCACATCCTATCTAACAGAATAGTGTGTTTGGCTTTTGACCCATGTGATAGAGAGAGGCAGAAAAATTGATTGTTACTTCTGTTGCCTGACATATAATAATATTCTGACATTATAGTAATTGCATTGTGTATGCTTTAGAAGCAGGTTTGTGTTGTTATTAGACACAGTGGTCTTCAGACAAAATGAAAGTAGCAGTTATAGATGACACGTTTATATTCACACAGCACGGGTGTAGTGAGCCATCAACCTTTTACAGTTAACCTTTTTTGTAATCATACATGTAATCTGTCAAAAAAAATACCTGACATTTTTCGACGGAGCCTTCCGTCTTCATCAGAGGTGTCACTGGGTGGTGTGTGACGCAGTTTAAAAAACAGCTGACGTTCAGAGTTTAACAGGTCGGCACCACTGTCCGCCCGTTTTCTGATCTCCGCTGCCTCCATTATCCAACGATGGTGTCTGTTTGCTTCTGTGCGGATAACTTTGGCCTTCTCCCAATTCATGATATGGTTTTCCCGTTTGTAATGGTCGTTTGTAATGGTCCATGATCGCAGATTTCATGTGTTCTTGTAGTGACTGTTCTTTTATGGATCTCGTCTGTCTTTTTGCCGTTTCCTTTTCACATTCTTTTTGGTGTTCTGTTTTTCGTGTGATGAAAGGGCGTCCTGTCTCTCCAATGTATGTTTTCTTACAAGAATGGCATGAAATCTCATATACAACGTCACCTTTGTTATTTGGGTTGATTTTGTCCTTTGGGTGTACCAGGAGTTGTCTGAGTTTTTTGAAAGGTTTGACTGGGGTGCTGATGTGATATTTTTTCATGGCCCTCTGGATGTGTTCAGTTGTGCCTCTGATGTACAGCAGTGTGACTATTCCCCCTGTGTTTGGTTTTGAGTTAGGTTTCTGTTGGATGGAAGGCTCCGTCGAAACATGTCAGGTATGTTTTTTTGACAGATTACGTGTCTGATTACAAAAAAAGGTTAACAGTGTAGAAACTTGAGGCACTATGAACTTCATTGGATCATCAACCGTTTAATCAGTCACAGTATTTGCTGGCTTACTCCCACCATAATGTGTAAACTTAGAACACATGGAGTTTACCAAACACAAAGTGTGATCAAACGGAGCCTGACCCTTTTCAGTGTAGCGTCTGTGACATGAAGATAACATTGGATTTGGTTCTTAGACAATGTAACATCCGACATCATGGTCTGTCTCACAGGTGGACACAGCCCACAAACATATTTGTCCTAAAAAGCAACGGTTTTTATTATCCCTGCTGCATTCTGTTTTACAACTTAAAACAGAAAAAAAGAAATAAAACACAACAGAATGTATGGGTTTCTAGAGAAAAAAAGATGATGTAACACAAGTGCGTCACTTGCCACTAGTGTATACTCAGCGGGGTCTGAGCAGGACACAGGAAATGGCTGAGGAAGTGAGGTTGGAGTTGGAGTGTGGCTCTGGAAGGTGGTCTGAATGACAGGAACAGAGAGGAGATTAACATAAAGGAACAGGAAAATGCTGCTTTGGAAAACCTGCCCCAACTCTGACACTCTGACAGAATGAGTGGGATCCCTGGATTATATTTTCTGGAAGAATTAGACCCTTTATATATTTTTAACCAGTTCGTTTGGTTTTTAACAAGACTATATTCACTGGAGGCCGATCATAGCACCAGGCTGCTGGGCACACAACCAATACATGTACTGTGTGATGTTTGGATATCTATGTGTTTGTATGTTTAATCTTTGATTTTTATTTCTGCAATACAGTCGAGACCATAAGTATTTGGACAGTTTACACGTTCAATGTTCTTCGTGTCTGTGATTCAGTATGTTGAAATTAAATAGAATAATGGACAAATGTCATGGCTCAGTTTCAATTTGAGTAAGGTTACATCAATATAGAAAGAGCTGCGAGGGCGATGTGGCCCTTCCCTCTCAGACCAAGGAGATAATCAGAAATTTATATGCAGTGGTCAGCAATACTGTATGATGTAATTGAACTTCATGATCAGAACCTCAGCATAAACAGCACAAGATGTATACTATTAGAAACAGCAACATAAATCAAAGTTCTATAGGCTGATTAATTGAAAAAATAAACGCTCAAATCAAAATAATAACTACTACAAATCAAAAGCAGCTAATGTGTTGCAAATGTGAAGAAGTTATTCATGGCAATAATCAGCAGGTAGCACTCATTCTTCAGCCAGGTCCCATTATGGCACCACAGAAGAAGAGGATACGATGAGATGACATAAATAAAATCATGCCCTTCGGTTTACGCATTAATTCATAATCTCTGGCATGGATTATAATGTTGGTTGTTTGGTTGAGTCAAAGAAAGTCTTCTTAGCAATATTTTAATTATTTTTGTTTTTAATTATTATTTAATGTATAACCAGTCAATTGTTTTTTGTATGTGTGTACATTAAAACTGCTGCAAAGCAATGCAACAGTTTGCCACGGCCATCTACGGTTAGATTTGAATATCTTCACCCATTGTAATACATTTACAGCAGAGCTTCTATATACTGCCATTAACACCTGACATACAAGAAGAAAACGGCAGATGACAGTGCTTCCTTCACACAAACTGCATTCTAAATTAAAGGCCTCTGGACCTCATTCCATGTTTTTCTGAAGCAAATTCAGGATTTTAAACGTGGTTTTGAATTTGGTTATTGACCCATAAATATCCATCAAGGAACTCTTGTCAGAAAATAGCCTCTGCTATATACTCATTCACAGTACTTGTGCAAATGCCCATGTTTCTCTGAATTTATCTCTTACAGGTTAACTGCTAAATATAATAAATTAGCTGATCTTAATCTGATGGGCTGTACTCCACCTGTTAGAGAGTCCACACTAAAGGAAAGAACTGAAGGTGATTGCAGTAAAGATCCAGAAAATGTGTTAAAAGCACTACAACACAGCATGTTCTATAGTGATGTAATTAAACCTAAGACTTGGCACTTTGATGTAGTATCTGAATTTGGGCAGCTGTGGCTCAGCTGGTAGAGTGGGTCGCCTGTGAATCGTAAGGTCATGGGTTCGACCCCCGGCTCCTCCTGTCCACATGTCAAAGTGTCCTTGGGCAAGACACTGAACCCTAAGTTGTTCCCAATGTGTCTGTGGCATGGCAGCTCTGTAGCCATTGGTGTGTGAGTGTGTGTGTGTGAATGGGTGAATGATTTGCTTTGTAAAGCGCTTTGGGACCTAGCTAAGGTCATGAAAGCGCTATATAAATATACTCCATTTACCATTTGACTAAGTGTGGTTACGCCCTAAAAATTTACCAGTATACAACCATTTGTTCTATAATTACGTCCTGTCAGCGTCTTTGTGGCAGACAAACAAGAAGTAGTTTTATTTCAGTTCAACTTTAAAACAGTATTTTGGTGCTGTTTTGCTGACAATAGATTTTGTGTTGTATAATCATATGTACTGCATATTATGTGACAAAGGAATGTGTCATTGTCTTACATTCAGCCGCTGTAAGCTATTCTAAGCCCCGGCTTTATAAATGCTAAGTGTTGACAGTGCTACACAAGATTTTATGTCACACACTGATCCAGCGGAGGCATTTTCACATTGTGATGACCCCCCCCTCCACTTGGTATGTCTCTCTCTCTCACCCACACATAACAATTTTTCAATTTCTCTGATAAATTTTCATCATTTCTCTTTTTACAGGCTAATTCCAGAATGTCTCTCAGTATCGCCGCCAAACATCCCTCCTGTGGAGTCTGTTGCTGTGTATCTCTCTAGGTGATCTATTGGTAGACAGCAGTGTACTCAGACCCGCTGGGTTTAATCATGTTTGTATTATCTCCTCTAATCAAACATTCTCATCTCTCTTTTCATTTCTGTTTTGCCATTTTTTTTTCTCAAAAGCTTCAAGTGCCAGCTCACAAAAGGTCCCTCTCTGAATTTAGATGGATGGTAATCATAGCTGACAATGTAAACATTTTCCCTTTTCCAGTTGGGCTGGGTGCAATTTTCCTGTGCTGTGGAGTGTGCCATGGAATTAAGTTGTCAAACTCAGGGCAGGCACGAAGGTGATGTCTTCCTCTGTATATCCTGCCTGTGACATCGACACACCTTCGTCAGACACCATCCGAGCAGGAGCATAAAGAATCAGACAAACTGGAACAGCAGCGTTGTGCTAAACACAAAACATTATCTTTAATAGACCTCTATTAATTGATATCATTGTCACGCTAATGAATCTAATCCATCATTTATGTATGAATCTATATTTGTCTGCACACACGCACTGGAGTTTATAAGCATCTAAGTCTAGCAGGGCAAAGAGGTGGCAGTGACAAATGGCTGCGGTGGTTGTTACTGTGGAGACGGCAGCGTGTGTGCCAACAGCTATAATGTAACCACCGGAGGAGGAATACACCCTGTTTTTACCATCACTATCACACAGGGAAACTTAGTGTTCTGTCTTCATGCCATGAGAAATCCACAGGTACAAGTATTTGCTATGTCTCTGCCCACAGAGCACAGGGAGTCCTGCAGGGTGTGTGAACTTTCAAAGTGATGGTGGTCACAGCCTCACTTATCTATTCTGAGGAGGAGAATGAGAATATCGCACTGCCTGGGTTTGAATGGTCTGATAGAAGTCAGCTGATAGAGGAAAACCCCCACTGACAGGGTTCAATCAAATGGGATAGTTAAAAATCAAATGCCTCATCACAGTAGCCACTTTGGATCAGTTCAATGATAGGGCTCAGCCAAGGTGACATAAAAGGGAGAAAAAATACAATGACATGTACATAGATGGAGATTAATGCTTCTAGAAATGTGCAGCAAAGTTATAAGGGACACGCATACGCAAGAGATTAAAATTTTATATTGTACACAAATGTCACACTGAACACCTGTGAATGTTTTGGACTGGTAGTTTAGACACAAAATGGTAATTCAATGGCCCTAATGCAAATGGAAAGCATCTGATGGTTTGGGGACTTGGCGTTTGAACATGGCCATGTTGTTTTTTTTCAGCCAAAGGTATATTTGGACATGAAGAGAGAAGTGAGGAGGCAGGTTAAGCCCTCGAATCCGAGGATGCTACTCAATGTGCACAAGAGGCTATTTACAGTGGGTTTTAAGATGAGTCTCGGGTGATCAGATCACAAGCGGAGAGTGCTAAATGAAAAAGACACACTGAGATCCGTTCACTCAAACCACATCTGGAGGTGCATGTGACCACATATTTTTCGTAGCGTAAATGCAAATGCGTTCTGATGTGTCCCCGATAAGGACATAACAGGAAATACATCATCAATGCAGGACTGAAAGCCGCTGTTTTTTCTTGTGTTTTCCTTCATCTTGCCCTGCACTCATTTGCAACTTGTAAACGACTTTGTCCTCTCACCTGAAACAGTTGGGACAGCCTGTGCATGGACAATAGTTCTTGAATAATTTTGCCTCCTCCTCTCTTTTAGCTGTTTACAAAAACTGATGCTCTTCTGGTGAGTTACATGAAAACTGTGGGCGGGCCTGGATGTTCCCATAGTGACATCTGAACACAAGTAGTAGGCAAAACAGTTTGGAGACGCATGTTAAATCTAGGTGTAAACAAACATGTGTCTCGGCTGTCCACTTGTGATCTGATCGCCTGAGATCCATTTTAAGAGTAAACACACTGAGACTTGTGAGTGCAGGTCAGTAAGTAAATTGCTACTGCCACAGGAGTTCACCTGCAATCACAGCATGTCATGAGCTTTATTGAACATGCATCACACATGTTCAACTGTCACCACTGGAGGGATAAATGACTACACACTGTATGTGAACACTGCATGGTAAAGGTCTGCATGTTAAGCCCTCACCTTGCAAAGGGAGCTCAGGTCAAAGCCATATGACTGGGCATTTCGAGAGCCCGCATTCATGTAATTCCCCAGCAGCAGCACCAGCTCTAGCAGTCGACCGAAGGACCGGCTCTTCCTGACCTCATCGCACGCGGCGTTTACAGCCAGGATGTCTGGACGCAGGTTGTTCACCTGCTCCTCGAACTGGAGCCGGAAGAGGATGTGGCTGAGGCGAGGTCGCAGTCGCTTCACGCTGCTCATCTATAAAGAGAAAGAAAAAGCAAATGGGGAAAAAAAAACAAACAACCAAGTGGAAAAGGGAATTATAGAAAAGAGGATGAAGCAGGAGAAGAGAAAAGGAAGGGAAAATGATGTCAAAAAGGGGAGGGAAAAAAAAACACATCAGAAAACATCGTGAAACTTAAAATAACTACAATCACACTTTTGGCACACTCTCACATTTAGACGATCTAATTTAGAAGACATTTATGCAACCAGCATGTTGGAAAGTGTTGCTAGGCGCTAGTAATAGATGCTGGCAGTGATTTGATTTGGGACCCAGGTCTGGTAAGTTAATTGTGGAGTTAGTGTCCATATAGGGCAGGCTGTGGAGGGGGTGGAATATACAATAGGCTGCCTTGGATTACCACTCTCACACAATTAGAGAAAATTGGAAAATATTGCATTGGGCCCAGGACCTGGCCACAGCAATGATTGTGTATGTGTGTGGGGTGGTAAGGAGGAGGGGGGCAGGTTCCAATTGTCTGTTTCACACAACAGCTGGCTGTGCGGTTTGATGTCCTCCATCAAGGCTTTAATTATAGCCACTGTAATGTTATCAAATGACTATTCTAGAGAGTGTGTGTGTGTGTGTGTACTGTGTGTGTTTGTATGAGAGAAAAAAGCAGAGAGAGAGAGGAAACGGAGCAGGAGAATAATATGACAAAATTAAGAAATAGCGAGGTCCATAAGAACCAAACATAATGCTGAAATGAAGCCTGGAGATGGGATAAATTATGTAATAAGGATACTGTAGTGGGGAGAACATAATCAGAGAATGAAGGAAGAAAGCAAACACACAAAAGCACTCTCAGAACGAATGTGTGCAGCTACTGTTTCCATGAGGGCTAACACAGGGCATGGGGAGGGTGTAGCGACAACATGAGGCGACGGGTTCACAACAACACAACAAAGTGATGAAGGAAAATCTCTGAGATCCTCTCACACAATCAAATGTGTGAGTACAAACACTGGATTTTAAAAACTAAGCACCATAGAGATGTAAAAACTAAATTAATAATAAGAGTAAATATTTTGACAACTTGTAATAAATGTCTCCATGAAGCGTCAGCAGCAATTTAAATCCGAGACCAAAGATTTTAACTCAAGTCCAAAGGAGTGTGACTACAGTTGAGCCAGCAGGAAGTGAATGCTGGTAAAGAGAGATTCCTCAGATTTCAGGGATTAAAGAGATCATCAGCTGCCACTGATTCACAGCAATAACAGGTACTCCACTGTAGAAAGTTTACTAGTGTCAAAGACATGAGAATATGCTTTAATATAAAGACATAGGGGCTTATTGAGAGAGCTACTTTACTGGAAGATTACGAGCTTTAATTCCTTTTGACCGATTGCTACAGGGAACATTTAACTTATGTGTGTAGCTGCAGAGGGAAACATTAAACGACAGCGTTGTCGTTGTGTTCCAGGCACTGTAGGTCTATTTCCTGGAACAAGTGTAAAGACTACACACGGGGTAGAGTTCAAATCGAGTGTGAGAGCGGCGGTTATTGGAAATAGAAAAGATAAAATGCATGTGTTTGCACAAAGGTAAATAAAAAATTCTCTTTGAACCTGAGTTTTTTCCTGATAGGTGAACGCACACACACCCCTCCTTGGGCCCACGCAGGCACAGAGGAGGAACATTATTATATAAGCTGGCTCTTCTTGGTTCGATGTCTCCCTGATGAACTATATACAACAGCTGAACATGCTCGGTTTTCACCCCTCCACTCTGTCAACCACTTAGCCGCTACAGGTTCAGATCGTTTTCATGGGTAAATAGAAATGACAGGCCAAAGGAAGAGGATTATTGTATGTTTTGTCAGTAACTTAGTTGCTAGGCAGACACACAAAATACATAAAAAGCGCTACACCCTCATGCATAATTCTGTATAAACCTCCTTTGAAAAGTCTTTAAGAAAAGGATGGAGACATAATTAGGCAGCAGCCCTGCTCTTTAATGTGAATAAATTAGCGCATCAGTCCACAGGTGTCCTGTCTTTCCTCTTAAGGCTTAAAAAGATAGAATTTTAAAAAGCTCAGGATTATGATAATTATATGAAAGTGCTTTGCATATGTGTGTGTGTGTGTGTGTTTGTGTTTTCATAAGAGAGAGAAACCCAGAAAAAGATATGATGGGATCACAAGGCATGTTTATATTATTAAAGTTACTGTGCATAATTATGTCGTGTTAAACAATTCAGTTTTTATTATAATGTAATGTAATGAGTGTAATGTCTTCCATCAACAAAAGAACTGCAATATAAAGAGGAAGTGTTTATGAGCAATACATGTACATGATATTAGAGCAATAGCTCATCGATGGGGAGTTGACAGTGTGTGTGTGTGTGTGTGTGTGTGTGTACTCACCACAACCCCAAACTGCTCAGGCTCTGATAAATTAGAGTACTCATTTTTGTACTTGGCCAGTGCATTCAGCTGCTCTTGTTCTGGTAGGTGCTTCACAAGGTTCTACAGAAAAAAAAAAAGAAGAAGAAGAAAGAGAATATGAAGAGAGAAAAGCAGCGGGATAACTGACACACTTTCTTAATTATACTTTGTACCATATTACATTATCCTTCTCATTTTCATGTTTCAATTCCTTCAGCTTGTACCAACTGGTAATGTTTTAAAGTATCCAGAAACTGAGCTGTTTATCGTTGACAAAATGATGATGCCTGGGTTTCACCAACAGTGTGGTTAGCCACAGTCCTTGTGGGCAACCACAAGAGCAATGCTGTGTTGTCTTTTAATCTAATTTAGAGGGAGCTGGAAGACGACCGTTCTTTGTGCACCACTTTAACCTACTGCTCCTTCTATTTGCTGTTTGCTCCAGTAAAAAAACAAAAAACAAAAAGGACACACAAGTGAATGAAATAGTATTTGTGTTGAGAAAATTGTGACTTAAACCATGTCGATTACTTTGACTTGTCATTTGAAAGCAGGAGTCACCTGAACAAAAACTCCAACAGTGTGGCAAATATCTCAGTTGGTTTGAAAATATGTCCGTGGTGCCTGGAGTCACAACACATACTGGCATGTTCATTATTTTAATTTTCATTGGTGCGTTATAATCAAAATATCCTTAATGACAATTAATGTTTTGCACATTGTAATTTGCAATTATTGATCAAATAATCTCTTGTAAATGTCCATGTGTAGCCCAGGTTTGTTTGGCTGTATTTGTTTCGACTCACTGAAATGATCTAAAACCCTGAGAGCATTCATCAGCTTCCTCGCCTGTTGACGCACAAATCCAACGACACAAATTCTGTTAAAAGTTTTTTTTATACAAATTGGGTTTTAATCAGCTTAGCATAGACTTTTGTTCTTTCTCATTTGTTTTTATTATTTTATTTTAATTACATTTTCAGTTCATTTATTTCATGTGCTTTAGTGAATAATTATTTTGCAGTTCAAATTAAATTGAATTAAAATAAATTAAATTAATCTTTGTCAAAAATGCTAAACTTTTGAATCAAAATTATAATTCACAAGACAGTACTATCAACTTGAATGCAAAAAAGAGAGATTAAAAAATATATTAATATTTTTGTTTACGTTTTTTTTTTTTTTTTTTTTTTTTTTTTTTAAAAAA
>OOFC01029935.1:24062-36081 GCA_900323345.1 Pseudochromis fuscus | reverse complement strand
TACAGCCACAGGAAAAGTCATTATAGAACTAATGGTGTTCTTCAAAATGTCAAAGCAAAAGCATAAAGAGAGCGGGAGAAAGGGAGAAAAGAGAGGAACAAGTGAGACAGAGACGCATGGGAGAGAAAGTCCATTTGATGAGAACAGATATACAGCAGTGGAGAGCAATACTAACTGCCAGACAGCATGAAATGGACATCCTGCTGCTGTCTTCAGATGCTCAGAGTGGCTCAAAACAAACTATATTTAAAGTGCTGAAAGTCAATTTAGCAGCTAATTCTTCCTCCTGCTTCCAGCGAACACAACTGGACCCCAAACACCTCTGAAGGTAAGATGTGCACTGCAGTTTAAACTGGCACACGTCTAATTCACATGAAAGGTAATTAGGTAACTTAAGTAAGACAACTTGAGCACATAAAAACTGAGTTCACTTCTTTTAAACCTCTTTTAGGTGTTTGATTTTTTTTAAAAGTACCACCTACTCCTCTGTATTTTCCTTTTCGTCCTTTCATCCCCACCTTCTTTAGTCCTCAATCTCTTCATAATTCCTGTGATGGTGTCCACCAACCTCCTCAGCTCCTTTTGTCTCATTGTAATTCAAAAGCCTACCAAGTTCTCTGCACAGCAGACCACAAAAGCTACTGCCATTCCAAGAAATACGCCCACCCCTGCTTTTCAAGGGAGCTAATAACCATTACTATGTGGATATGTTAAGTGGCTCCAATTTGGAGGTAGTCTGAGGGTTATTGTATCGAAGACTGACAGAGTAGAAGCGCAGATTTGAAAGATCATGACTGTTTAATGTGTCACCATCAGCCTGAGCGTGACAAGTCATGACAAGCTGTCAGCTGTGCCCGTGGTCTTTACCTCCATATGGGAGCCTTCTCTTGATTGTGCGCACTTCTAAACCACTAAACCACCCATACACGCTTAACCCCTCCCACACATGACCACCATTTCCATCAAGCGCTCCCCAAATGTGCTTGTGCCGACTGACAGAGCCCACATAAACATGCCTCCTTCCCAGGCCATTATATTCATATGGAAATGGGCTGTCTAATTATCTCTTACAGCATACCAGCAGTGGGAAGAGAGGCTTGTCTGTCCTCAACTTTTTCTTTACCGGGCTACATTGATCTGGAGAGCCTGACATTCACTGAGAATGCACAGCGTTAACACTTTGGTGAGTAACATAAAAGCAAAAGGGGGACACGTGTGAAGCATCTTGAATACCCATGTTTCTACTTCTAACAGTTTATCATTATTTATACATTAAGTGCTTGGTGGTGAACCATACACCAACTGTATACTGTTACAAGTATAATCATGGTTGTCTGTGATTCAGATTGAAAACAAACTTAAATGATCGAGTCAATATCTTTTTAGCTGCACAGTATAGAAAGATACAAACAGCCCACATACCTAGTATTGATTTAAAAACTGGTCTATAGATTCAAAGCAAACAATGGAAGAACCACTTCTGTATGTGCCATTATCGCTTTGTAACTACATTTGCGAGCAGGTAGTTTACAGCTTTTATTACCGCTGTGTGTTCTCTGCTGTCTGTACACACAGCAGCCACTATTAACCAAACTTAAATATTTGATGCATTTATGTTGCATAACATTTTCTCTAACATTATCTAGAGGCTGATGTATGAAGAATCCAGTATTGGTCAAGCGTTAATAGCAGGTTACGATGCTAAGTAAATATTTAGTTGTTCTACTTATCCATTCAATAATTTTTTTGTAGCATTAGTAGAGATCTGGAAAAGACAAATACACAAAGTTTACAATTTACTGTAATGCTTGTTTCCAATGCAATGCATTAATGGTCCATAACATTACACACTCGGAAAGGGTTAATTATTAGACTAACTGCACACTGGGTTTACTTAAGCCAGCATGATGGGCTGGTTTTACCCAAAATGTTGTTTTCACTACACTAACATTTTGTTGTTTGATGTTTTTACCCAATGTTCTATTATTTTTACCCAGCATGCTGTCTCACTTAAGGGTTTTGTTTTTGTTTATAACCAACATTTTATTGTTTTACCAATTTTGTTGTTTATACCCAATATGTTGTTGTTTTTACCTAGCGTTTATCATGAAGTATAAACATGTTTTTTTTTGTGTGTGTAGCAAAGTGTTCTTTAAGACAGAAAATGCAGCATGGTTCACCAATTATGTCTTCTATTAAAATGTCATACGTACACATAATTATTTATCTAATTATTGATTGCCAACAACTGTTACAATTACACTCAGGGTGGACATAGATAAAAAGATATAAGTAATTTAGATGGAGATGTCACTGAGCATGCTCACACAGAATCTTTGCATGTTAGCATCAATGAATTAAAGACCTCAACTTTCACCAAATCACAAAAAAGCAGGCTGCAAACAGGCTGCTAAAGGCTAATGTCTTTTTATTTCTCAATCTTTAACACTTGCTTTCCCCAACACCCTTTGCATTAGTCTGTCTTTTTTGTCTCTCATCTTGCAGTGTTGCAACTTTGCAGCAGAGGTAGGTTATTAGCAGATGCTTGTATCCTGGGGAGAAATGGCAAACTGATTTTGTGATCTTTGAGAGTTTCATCTAATTGGATGTTATTTATTAGCTGAAAAGAAGCCCTAGGAAAGGGCAGCACTTTTCATGTTGCTCATTCTCCAAGCACTATAGCAACGAATCTCTCTCTGCCCTCTCCTGATAAACAGAGAGAGATGTATTCCATGTGTATTCCACACGTCAATTAGGACACCTCCACTTACAGTATGAAAGTGAATATGACGAAATATATCTATATCAAAACATGCGGATACATTATGGGAAAAACTTCTATTTGTGTTCAGAAATAAAACTGTGTGCTTCCACCTTAAAAGATTGTTTTTTCTTTATACAGTATTAGAGTTTCCCTGCCTATCAACAAGTCAGCTCATGGATGATGAGGGTGTTTGATATAATAATGCAATGGTTGATGAAAAGGAGATGCACCATACTATTGGCATATGGCTATTTCTTTTTAAACCCATAGACTGTATATAGAATGGAGAAAGCTAACGTGATGTGTATGGGACTGGAGTTCAGTTCTGCTTTCATTTGAGAGCAGACCTGCCAATCAAACTAACCGCACACCTAAATATTCCTCTTTTTGAAGCCTATTATTTATTTAATTATGCTTTTAGTTTTTTCAGATGGACCACCAGATCACTAATAAGAAGAATTAACATTAGCTAATGACATCAGAATGACCTAACATCTAACCTAATAACAAGAAGAATTGGCTTTTGCAATATTTGAACTGAAGCCAATTGGAGCCAGAGTTTTGTTGAAGCCAGCATCAAGTGGTCATCAGTGGTATTGCACTTTTTTGCACTTTCACAAGGGCTTTACATTTGAGCCCTGATTGCTTCAGCCATTTCTGAAGACAGTCTATTGGCGCTTTTCCACTGCACTGAACCAGCGCACCTGGACTAAACTCCACTCGCTGGTACGCCACTGGTACTACTTTTTTAGTACCTGTTCTCTTGCGGTTCCAAAAAATGGACCAACCAGGTACTAGTAAGTACTAAAATGTGATTGGTCGGAGTCGTTGCTGCAGTCATCACTATGCGGCACAGACATATTTGTACCTGCAAGCCAACACAGTCTACGCAGCTGTAGTCAGATTAGTTTCTACTATGTGGTGAAAAACACTAAATAGATCAGTGCAATGTACAATAACAGCACTTTAGTGCAATGGTGAAATTATATTTAAAGAACGTCAGCTGAAAAAATAAACAACAAAAAAAAACCTCTGACCACCTGGTCAGGGGAATAGCTGAAGGAGGTTGAAGCAAGAGCTCACATCTCCAAAAATGGTGGAGCAAGTTTTTAACCAAGCTCTAACTTTATGAATTAAAAATTTTAAAATCAAAAAATTAAAATTGATTTCTATTTTATTTTCTAATATCTATTTTCTAAGTATGAACAGGTTCATAACCACCATTGAATTATCCTAACATGAATTATGTGTATCCACTACAGCTTGTCATGCAACTTGAGCAAACCAATAAATCCACTTCACCCAAAGTCAACTGTGATAGAGCCACTGTGTTATATTATTGTTAAACAAAAAGCAAAGGTTGGCAGGATGGGAGAAAGGCAGCAATCCACCAGCTTCTTTCAATATGGTTAAACTTAGAGACAGCAACCTCACTGCTGCCAGTGCTAAAAAATACAATAAAACCAGCAGATACATGAGTAGTACAGTAAAAAGGGGACATGTTACTCAAAGCCCTCAATTCCCACCTGCCAGCGTCTCTAATATATTCTCTGATTTTCACCCTCTCTTCTCGCTAACACCCACAGGAAAGCCCTGCTATACATGTTTTGCGTCTATCTATTGACACTGATGGTCTCAAAGAGCTTCTCCAGAGGCTATCCGTGAAATCACAGCAATTGCTGAAACTTCTGAAAGCTGTCAGCGTTTTTCTCTGCTCGTCCACTCAGTGTATTTACTTGTTTGTTTCTCTCTTCTTCTTTTTTCTTTCTTTTCTCTTCCACTGAGGAAAATGTTGAGTAAAAAAGGAGCAGTGTCGCTTTCACTCCGTTGCATTTTCAGTTCAGCACTGAAAACAGATTTCAAAGAAATACTTCATCCTATATCAAAAATATTTAATTGCAGTTCATTCCTGTGACAACTTAAGGTTGAGATGCTCTGGGTATAGCATCATTCAAAGTTGAATTCAAAGTCGTATTGTGCGATTATAAAACAACTCTCTACATGTCTACCCTTTTCTTTGTTGTGTTAGTGTTGTTTTTAGTGAGTGATTTGTAAAAATTATTCAGCTGTTGATCACACAAAGTCTCAACAATTCGACCAACTGTCCTCAGTCCACACACGAGGACAGCAGCAGAAGTTTGCATGGATGCAAATAAAACCCATGATGGCCATGTATATAATGTTAACAAGGTCACACAGCAGACGTTACTATGGCAACACATAAACCATGGTCAACAGTGACAGAGGCCATACGTTTAAACGACATAAACTTAACTGAAAGTACATGAGCAATTTACATTTTTCATCTAAACATAACATCAAATATTTTCACTTTCAGCGTACCAGAAATATCAATATGGATTTAAATTGTATATAACTTCATCAATTATCAAGCCTTTTCTTTGAGACCATGGCATAAACGTTAAAGAAAAAAATAAATAAATATGCGATGAGTATTTTAGAACAAGAGGTTGTTCTAAAACTTCAACATCAACAATATCAGCATATATTCTATAAGACTGCATGAGACCCCATAACTGTGTTTGTAGGATTCATTCAGGGTTCAGGAGGATGGAAAAAAACTTAAAAATTAAACTGATTTATTTCTACAAAAGGAGAAGTAGTAGTACTGCTGCACACAGATCTCATTAAGGTATTTCTTTTGAATACCAAAGGGAGCAATGCTTCCTTAACAACTAAATAAAAATGTTACATCTGACACATCTGTTACAATAACACCAAATGAGCCAGTATCATCTCTGAAGTCTCACACTGGTTCTGTAAGTTGAGGAGAACATGAACTGATGTGTTATTGCATCAAAACAATTACTAACCTCTTGTTTCTGTTCCAGAGCAAATATGAGGGCGGACCAGGCAGTCAAGCAGAAGTTGCAAGGACAGAATTAAGAAAAAGCAAGAGGAGAAAGGAAGGCAGAGAAGCAGAGGCAGAGCAAACAGGAGAAAGAGCAAAAGATAGTTAGTGATGTTTGAAGTAAGCATTATTTCAGGCACTAGTGTCAGCACAGAGACAACAAAGCACTGGATTGAATAAAAAGGGATGTTACACACCATAGAGGAAGATGCTGTTTGCATTAGGATAAAAAACAGTGTGAACTTGGACAGTTTAGATTCAGTTTGCTTTTACTAATGACAGAATCACAATTCATGATGGTGGAAATTAGACCTACTGTCCTGGCAGTGATGAGTGATTTGCATCAACAGTGACACTGATAGTTCATGCTGAGTCCACATCAGACATCACAGGTCAGAGCCTTGTTTCTCTCTCTTCTCTCATTAACATGCATATATATATATAATAATATTGTCCATCAAATTTTTAATGTGTGCGATTGTGTTTGGGCCACATCCCCAGCAGTGAGTGTACAAGACAAAATCATATGTAGAAAAGGATTTGAATGCTGCAACTAAAAAGCTGGACATTGTGAATTTTGTTTTTCGTGTGAGAAAAACTCCACGGACTCGAAACATTTACACAATTTTCTCATTAATTTCCAGTCCAACATCTTCTACAAGTCCATGTGCCTAAAACAAACCCACTTGAAACAAAACACAAATTCAATTTTTGCATATGAAAAGTTAAGAAATCACTATAAAATGGCACAATTTCAAAGGCACTTCACAACAAGGGTCAGCAGACAGTTTGTCACAATAAATTACAACAGCGCTACAGCTCATGCCACTTTCACTCCTCCATCTATTGAAGTTCTTTGATGAAGCTCTGAGAAGGACTCTTTCCCCCTTTATGGGTTCTACCCTCAGCAAATGAGACAGTAACCGCAAAGATAGCAATTAAAGCCCTCAGATGTCAAGGGAGCAGATTAAAGCTCAGAGTTCAGAGACACACATTGTAGCATCATTAACTATGCTTAATTTATAATCTGTGATTATTAATCACAATGAGATAAACCTCACTTATGGATCAAATGATTAACTTTGGTTGACACCTCACTATTCATATTCAACCTGAAAGGTATGTGATGTATTTCTGCTTTTTATCAACGCCTGTCTCACCAGACTACTGCGTATAATCAATGCTCAGAGGCCCAACTTTAACACAGGCACTTTACAGCAAAGGAAATACACAAGTGAGGATTGTGAAGTGTGTGTTTGTGAGTGTGAGAATGATAAAATAAGACGTGTTCATTACATTTTCACACACCCTTTGCAAGTACTTTCTTTTTTTGACATAACACAACGGATGGCACAAAAATAATTTATTAGTCAAGAAAAAGTCCACAAACTGTTGCAGAGCAGCTGATGCAACTGTATTTTACAAACTGTATTCAGTCACAATCACAGACCGTATACAGAATGGGTGAAGCTAATGTTACTTGGAATCACATTTTTGAAACCAGGAGTTTTGCACATTTGAACGTCACCATGTCTTGTTTTTTGGAGGCAGAAGCGACCATATACGGATATGAAGGAAGGAGTGAGGAGGCGGGTCTGACCATTGAACATGAGGTCACTACCCAATGTGTATGAGACTCTTCAGCACTGCTCTCATACCCTGAGTTCAGAGCCAGTCCCTGAGTAAGCACCAGTTCTTTGTGTTTCTACCGTGTAAGCAGACGCTTAAACCTGATGCTTGCTGGGCCAGAGCTACGTACTGACTAAGCACCGACTCAGGGGCTGGGGGCGGCGTTATCATAACCAACGAGCAGTGGTGTAAACTCAGAGCCACCATTTTTAAAACAACAGCAAGCGAATAGTGTAGCATAGTAGTGAAAACGACTAAACACGGACGCTAAATTAAAGCAGCAATCATCTGAGGAGGAGACCCAGTGCTGCCTGACCTGGTCTTCTACCGAGGTCCAGGGAAAGTTAGAGGGAGCCTCTCGGACCAAGCTGGTCTTTGGAGGATTCAGCGGGAGGTGGCTGCATCTGGACTTGAGCAGAGCCTCGGTCAGCTCCTTAATAAATTGTAAAAACTCAATAACGACTACAGAAAGAGCAGGTACACAGCGGTAGTAGTCACCCAACAAAGACTAAAACAGCGACATATGCAGTGACGTACTGACGTTTTATGGTGGCGCAATGGCGTGGCTCCCTGCCAATGGAAAAGTTAACTGGTTCTTAGGAGGAACAACAATTTGAACCAACAAAGCTCCAGCTGAAGCACCAGCACCGAACTAGCACCTGGTTCTTCTTGGTGGAAAAGGGGTATCATTGGAGAACAGACCTGTCAATCACACTAACCACAACCCTAAATATTTGTTTTTTGAGGCCTAATATCTATTTAATTAAGATTTGTTTTTATTTTCAGATGGACCACCAGATTACTAATGAGAAGAATTTACTTTGGCTAATAATATCAGAATGACTTTTGACTGAGTAGTTCCTGATTGAAAATTCTGATTTTTGAAATAAAACCAAATGGAGTTTTCTGGAGCCATCATCTTGTGGCCATCGGTGGTATTGTACTTGTTGCGCTTCTGCAATCGCCTCATTTTTTAACACTGGTTGCTTCATTCATTTCTATACACAGTCAATCATCACATCATGTGCAAAGCTTTCAATGTAACCTGTGAGTCACTGGTCTTAAAATACCAATCCCCATGACTTGTGACTGCTCCCTGATTCAGGTGCTCATCTCACACTGCAACAGAAGATAAGCATGCACACCAAGGCAATGTGTGGCAGACAAGAACTTTTTGTCTACCCCCCGCAAATCATTTTGAACCTCCTGTTTTGGAGATTGCTGAAATTTGCTCTGCGTTGGTATGTTGCAAACAATAACACATCAATATCACACTAAACAGCTGTTTATGTAAAAGTGCACAATTCACCATTATCTATGTTTCTGGGAAAATTGCCCTACAGCTGATACGAGATTTAATCTGTACAAAATAAACTAATATAACCTTTCAGCTATATGCTATGGGAAAATGATAAAATCTTAGGAAGCCAGTAGGAAGAAATAGGACTGCGTGCTTGGAGTTGTAATGGTATGAACTGGCCGTCCCTGCCGGCCCTCACAGGGATGGTAGAGAGGAAGAACCAAAAAACTCTGAACTAGGGTAAAAAAAAATAACTGAGAAACAGGCATATGTGTGAGTATATATAAGACAGGAGCTGGACTTATGGTAAATGGTTAATGGAGTGCAGTTATATAGTGCTTTTTTTTACCTTAGCAAGGTCCCAAAGTGCTTTACAAGGCTTCTCATTCACCCATTCACACACACACACACACACACACACTCACACACCAATGGTTACAGAGCTGTGATGCAATGCGCTACATTGGGAGTAACATAGGGTTCAGTGTCTTGCTCAAGGACACCTCGACACGTGGACAGGAGGAGCCGGGGATCCATCCCACAATCTTATGATTCGTAGACGACCTGCTCTACTACCTGAGCCACAGCCGCACTTATGTTAAGGTAGTTATTTAATAGTAAGACCAGTAGATATGATAGTGAACAAAGAAATTAGAGTTTATTTAGAAACTATATGAAGCAGCCTTGAATCCTTCATATGAAAGACACCATTTCTTACCTTGGTAAGAGGCTTTAAAAAGCTGTCTGAAGGATCTGAAAACCACTGTTTCAATGAGTAAAAGTCATGTACTGGTGGCTCTATTAGACTTACTTTCTTTCCCTCCCTCAGGATTTTAAAATCTCTGACTACCTCTTGAGAGAAAAAGAATTTTTCAAACTGTTCCTGTCAATTTGCCTGAAATGGCTGCACCTCATGAGGCTAGCATGAGAAATAGTGAAGCGTTCACAGAGTCTCCTGACATTCCTTCCACTAAACACACATCAGCTCCACATCTCCTATTTCTTGTGCTTTGAAAAGTTGATGGGAACTTTTATTATTTGGTGAATGCAAGCAGAGACAGACAATGGTCTGCAGCTATTTCATCTTACACGAGGCAAGCTGTCCACTTGCATGCACTGACACCTGCTGAACAGCAGCTGTGTTGTAAGACAGAGCAGACAGGGAGGAAGAAGTAGAAACACAGAAGAACAGCAGGGATGGAGTTTGTTTTCCTGTCTTAACTTTCAGTTCAAAAGCAGTTCCACACCAGATAAGGGTTAAATTTCAATACTTGGATCAATATGGATCTGCAAAATACCTGCATTTGTGCAGTGAATGAATCTCTTACCAGACCTTCTCTTTCTGCTCATTATTTTTTAGCAAAGCTCAATGCTGGGAAAATACAGGTTCCTCATTTACAGACAGTGATGATGTTAGTTAAAAAGGCCAAGGTTACAGGCGGTGGATTAATTAACTGTATGTTATTAAAAACTACACTGAAACTGAATTATGTCTTTTGGTTAATGTCTTTTGTTCGAGGTAATGACAACTTGATGAGATTCCATAAATTATTTGAAAGAATCTGGATTTGATTAGAAAAAAAAATGCTATCAAACCCCAACCACACCACATCTTGTATTACACTACACTGACACCGAAATCAAAGGTCAAAGTCTGTTAAACCCATAGACTGTATGTAGAAATGGACAAAGCTCCCAGGGCTCAAACATGAGGCCAATAAGGAAGTACCAGCGGTGGCCACTATGTGCTGGCTCCAACTGACTTCAATTCAAAAATAGTCTTTTTTTAAAACTCAATTTTTATTTTATTCCTTTGAGTCTATTTACACAGTGTTTTGAGGTATTTAACAATAGAACACATACACAACCAACTAACAGTGAGACATAAACTAACACTTTAAGGATAGAAGAAGGGAAAAAATGTTATTCAATCATGAAATATTCAGTCATTACATTTTACCCATAAGTCATTCTGATCATCAGCTAAAGTCAACTCTTCTTCTCAGTGATCTGGTGCTCTATCTGAAAATCATTTCATCATTAAGTAGATATTAGGCTTCAAACAGTGGAAGATTTAGGGGCGGGGTTCAATTGATTGACACATCTGGTCTCCAATGAGAGCGGCACTGAATTCGAGTCTCATGCACATTGGTCAGTGAGCTCAGGTTCAAGGGTCAGACCCTCCTCCCTACTTCTCCCTTCATATCCAATCCTATCAGTAAGATGGTGGATTGCATTGCATCCAACTGTACAACAGCGCTGTACAGTGTGAGAGAAGTTGTGTGATTACCATTATTTGGCAGAAAAGCAATATAATTTCTCTAAGTGTAGTTACTCAGAATACTCAGAGGATCACCAAAGAGTCCTCGTGTCCTCCGAGGTATTTCTTACCAGCTGAAAACATCAGGCGCTGTTCTTTTGCCAAGCTGATAACACTTGAGAGCATGTTTTTTTCCCCAATGGAGATGCTTTGGTTGCTATGATACAGAATATCTGCGGAAGTGGTGTAGATACCTAATTTCACAAATTGCAAATTGTGAAGTGCAAAATGTAAAAATGGCAGAACAGACACTCAGTGTCTCATCATGCCGATGCCATTATTATCAGCAAGGAGCTCTCACTGCAAAAAAAAAAAAAAAAGTAGTGGACACACCCAAATTCATTGCAGCATTTTATGTGGCTACCATGAATGTCTGTGTAAAATATTGTGTCTGTTTGTCTAGTGCAGCGGTTCTTAAAGTGATGGTTGCAACACTCATGCGAGAAGGTGCTAAATTAAGTTAATATGAATGAATAAAATCAACTGGAGCATGGGGAGGAGAAACAATGCCACTTAAAACCCTCTTGCTCACACTCACACACACACACACACACACACACACACACGAAAAGTAAAACAAGCAACACACGTCCTCACAACATGAAATACAAGTTCACACAGACACTCACACACGCACACACAGAGGGAGGAGAGTGAAAAAGATTCAGCTTTGGTCTTTTCCTTGTGACAACTTCAACAATGCTCAATAACTACACAAATCTGCCAGTAATAGAGACACTGTGAGCAATTTATCAAACTCTTGTTGAACAAATAAATCACAAGCTTGCAGGAATGTGATGTTGTTGAACGCTCTGCCCTCAGTCATCGTGCTGACGCTCCCTGTAACACACCCATATAGTCCTTGTGATGCTAAATTTGGCAAATTGTTGTGAACAAGCTAAAAACAGATGCAAATTGTGTGTGGCACTTAATAGTAATTAGTAATGTGTACAAAAATGTGTCATATACTTGTCTCACATCACCAGCAGAGTGGGCCTGCTCCATAAAAAAGTGTACTTTGTTCATGTAGTTGTTAAATCTATGATTGTGGTCATGCTTTTAAATTTTGAGCAAAATATTTTCATTCTCAAAAATAAGGTGCTCTCAGTAAAAAAGCCATCAGGTCCATGTACA
>OOFC01029935.1:0-10613 GCA_900323345.1 Pseudochromis fuscus | reverse complement strand
GTGTACCCCGCCTCCTGCCCGATGACAGCTGGGATATGCTCCAGCAGACCCCTGCAACCCAAGTGTGGAGAAAGCAGGTATAGAAGATGACTGACTGTCTTAATTCTTTGCACAGCAATATCACCAAAATGTGGAGTATGCTCCTTTTACACATGCCAAGACTCCTCTAGCTTCCTGTGAAATATTAAAATTAAAAACCGCAATTTACACCCTCACTTACACCTCAATTTGAGCTCTGTTTTGGTGATACTGAACATTGGGGAATACCCACCAACCTATTAGCAGTTACTGAGTAATTGGAGTCAAATTGTTTCATATGGCTCTGCTGAACGTACTGATCACAAATTAACCAAGGGCAAGCCTCAACAAGCAAAAGGAAATATTATTATTAAGACAACAACGGATGACATGCAATGCTGGGAGGCACGGCGCATTGCGAGTTAAAGAGAAAGTGTCGGTTTGATCTGCTCATTATCTTACAACAATGCCGCTGAGAGTCCTAATCCTTTCCACACTAAATCATTAACTAATACTTTGATACTTACAAACAGTGATTAATCTGGCACATTTGTTTCCACCTCTTTTTAAAACAATGCTGAGACTGGATCAGATAGTGAATATTATGTCTATGATTTTGAAGATGAGCTGCATAAAAGACTCATTTGCAGACAAGCATATTACCAAACTAAATACAGCATGTTGTCAGTCAAGCTACTGGTGATCCTGTTATTATTCTGTGACTTTAGTAGCCAAGGTAAAAAGGGGGGATATGTTCTTAACATCAACGCTTCCAAGTGTTCAATAACTAAAGATCACGACAGCAGCCATCCACAAGAAATGCAGCGCAGTGAAGGATCACATATATACATGATACATTGTGATGTCTAAAACATGAGGAAGTTCCTGAGCACATCCACGGCTCCAGACGCCAGCCGGCCCGGCAGAAATAGACCCGGCATGTAAAGAAAGCAGAGCAGAGGAAGGAGCCGGCTTACATGTGGCATAAGGATGTGGAAAATTCAGGAGCTTACATTAGATCAGACAAACAAACAGACTGTTTAATTCATTTTCACACTTTCTTTTACTTTTAATTTTGAAAAGAGTAAAAAAAAAACCGATATATATTTAAAGCTTCAATCTGTGGAGAACGGAAACCTCAACAGGCCAATGGGATCCAATTACAGATCCTAAGCTATAATGGGACAGGGTGCAATGATTAGTCAACACTAATAACAAAAATTGATAATAAACACTACTCCCAGCAAATGTAACTGTTTCTAGACACATTTTTTCCAATGGAGTGAGGCATCATCCTTCCTTACTATCTCTGCAGAGAGCTGCACTTTTACCTTTTCTATCAGTAGCAGCTGATATCAGCAGCAAGGTTGATTAAAAGATGTATTTTTGAATGAAGTACCCATCTTTCTTGTCTTTATTATGAATTAGTACATAATTCAAACACCCTCACGCTACATCTAAAAGCTGATAGCTAAATAAGAGCCATTTAATAATGATGTGATTCATAATCCCATTAATCGACTAATTGTATCAATAGTCGATGATTAATCAACTATCAAAAGCCCTATAACGGGAAGTCTATTATTTGTTTTCTGCAATATACTGAATTCTTGCTTAAGCATACATGATATAAAGTACAACTCCTCCAGTAATCTATTTAGTTCAACAGGTTATCTGGCAGAGGATAAATAAAGAGGATGGTGCAGTCAGGACACCAGAACTGAACACAACAGGCAGCAATGTGGATTTTCTCGCACATTAAATATTTTCACAATGAAACTATTGCAAATCTGACGGATGGCTCTAATGGTGGCAGTCAGAAAAGCAGAGGTAACATTTCGTAATCATTTACAGATGAAAAAAAAATACTAATCAGACAGAGGCAGAGCAGACAGCCAGACAGGTGTTGTTTTTGGGTGGGAGAAAAACTGCAGGTGATACATTTCGTATTCTTCAGATAAAAGCTCAGTCTTTTGATCAAGCTAAGGTTTAAGTCACACCCAGCTGTGAGTGAACCAACATAAAATAAGCCTTTGAAAAGACCATTAATAGGAGATGAGAAATGCTCTGGAGCCAGGGTTTGCCGTAGATGGCTTGAAGATGAAAGAGAAAGCATTCTCTTTGTTAGCCAATGTCATTGAGAGGGTTTAAGGCAGAAAGAGTCAGACCCCACAAAACATAAGCTTTCCACTAGTCTGCATCATTACGAGTGTTCAGAAGTGCTAAGACCTTAGCATGTGTGTGCATTTGGATAAAATGCTTCCAAAATAATGTCAGTAATCATTATTATCACATAAATCCCCAGTTGCATTACTATATACTCCTGACTGAGGAGCTCTGGTGTGTGAAGAAATAATCCAGATAATGAAGGCAAAGTCAGGCAGAGAGACACTGAGGGTGTATGAGGTAAGGGGAGGATGAATCAAATAAAAGAGCAAAATGAGAAGTAAAAAAAATAAAATAAAAAAACACGGCCTTCATTGCACTTTAGATTAAAAATGTTCTGCGTGTGTGCTGCTGATTTTTACCTGACCAAGTAGTCATTGCGTATAAGCATCAGGTGCTGCAGTATAGAGAGGAAATAGGGCTCTGCACTGCTGTCCTTCACCATGCTCTGCACAATGCTGAAAACATCCCCCGCATCAGTGCAGAGAGTCAAGGGTTCATACATTAACACACTTTCACATAAAAAAGGAGGAACTAGTGAAATAAGAAGAAATGAAAGAATTATCTAACGGTGTAGAAATAATTGACCCCAACTGGATGCTGGGAATGTCTCCAACCTATATCAGTCACATTTAGAAGGAACAGGCACTGAATCAGACCTTGAAGTTAAATCTTTCCATTTATAACAACAAAAGGATATTCCAGCTCACACTTGATGTCTTCCAGCCTGTGAGAGAACTCCACCATGTCCTCCTCTTTGTGCTCCTCAAACACCTTCAGCTGAATGTCAAGAGCTTCATTTCTGATGGTTATCAGTTGCTACAGATGGATCGGGGTGGAGAAAGATCAAAATGCACACAAAGACATAAAGAATTCAACATCAGCACCAAAAGGGAAACATTAAGGCCAAATAAAAAGGAACTGATAATAAGCGCCACTGCTCATCATGATATACAAATGTGGGCACCAGCTCCTCACTTTAATTTTTTTTTTCCCTTCGGCAACAAAAAAAAAAAGCAACATTGTTTACACCAGATAAATGTGTTAGGTAGATGGTATAAAAGCCAGTGGGATGATTATTAGTCCAGACACTAGAAACTTTATTGGTTTCTGGCTGCTGCACAGACAGAGGACGTGCAAACTCTCCTCTGTGTTTCATAAATTATTTGCTGGAGCAAATCGACAATATTTCACTGAAGTGGACAACTCATTTAAATATTAATACAAGGTGAGTGTGAGTTTATACTGTGTGTATGTGTGCACATGTGTGTATGCTTTGCTTACCGGCAATATCTCTTTCAGGCCACAGCGCATAAATTCATTTCTAATGTGCAGCCTGAAGTCCAGCTCATCAGGAGATGTTACCAGAGCATTGATGAGCTGCATGCATGCCACCTGCAACATGAAGGGGACACAGAACAAAGGGACAGAGAGAGGCGTGAGGAAGACAACCAAAGAAAGAGATGACGGACTTCTTCTAGCAGAAGTTGATGAAAAGCATGCTGGCATGCATTCGAAATGAGTTATGTCCCTTGGAAGCAGAGGACCATAACTAATGCATGTCTATTTTCTCCAGTCACCAACTAGAGGGAGGTGATTTTAATATTAATGCAACAACTGCAAACCCATACACACAAAACTAACAGTCAATTTAAGGGCAAACTCGCTCTTTTGGAAGCTGTTTTTCACTCCCCTCTGAGTTTGCTTTACGACACGGGGCCAGCTGCATCCTGTGACTCCTCAACTAGCCGGGCAAACACAAACAGAAAAATCAATTATTGATCTGTAAAGCTATCCACTCATGTGTGAAAAGAGGATATGGCGATTCAGATGCCTTAAGGATCGTTGTCAGTATGATAGCACGCGCTTATTTCTTGCCACGGCAAGCAGGCTTAATAATAGCACTATAGAAACATAATGAATGTACAATTACATTAAGAAAAACCTTTGGATTGTGAAGACAGTACCAAATAAATAAGTTAGTTCCTCCATTTCTTTCCTTTTCACTGGTTTCTGGTTATTTAAAACTTGCCTGAGAAACAATTCAAGTGATAAAAAGGTGTCACAAAAAGATCACTACAGTCCTTCAAATACAAATAAACCTCTTTATTGTGAGGTTCATGAATAATGATGTGAAGTCTGTAATTGGATTTCAGCTCATCATGCAGATGAATATTTTAAAATATGTGTATCTAATCATCTACATTAGCTTCAGCTTTGTTTTTAGAATAATGTGTGGATCAAATATTCTGGCATCTTTAATTTTGGTGTCTTCCAGAAGTGATGTTTCTATTTACATTTTTTGTCTAAACGCACACTTTCCCTGAGCCAAACACTGACAGAGGAGACCCTGTTGTAAATGTAGTGAAGTAGGACAGAAAGCCTTTGGCCAAACATTGCTCTGGTTCGGATAACAGTATTTGTGCTTTAATAATGCATGGCTTTAAAAGGGATTTGTGTTGTCTATTAGAAAGTGGGAAATAATAGCAAAGCATCAATAAAACACAACTAAGTACAAAGGGGCTGTATTTGTGCAGACATGGATGAGCTTTGTGTATTTAATGCCTGAGTGTGAAGGAAATTCTAACTTCCTAAAACCAGGCTGTCATCGTTGTCTTCTTTGCTTTTCTTGTCAGTGCTTCCCTTTCAAGTTAAAATTACTTTTCCTCACTGCTTCCCCCGACTTTTGCCTCGATACCACTCAGCTTTGTGGAGCGTCCCTCCAGTTTTGCACCTGTCACAAGTAGTTACAGCAAATACTAATGATAATACTACACAGGGGGCCCAAATGACATCATCTTTTAATTAAATATAGTGTTGGTCATTGCATGGGAATCTAAAACAACAAAGGAGCAAATTGATGTATATGTTATAATTTTATAGCCATGCTCACCGTGTGTGTGGTACTGGATAATTATCACTCATTTCACATTCCTATGCTACTGATTAGAAATGCAGACGGCATACTTTAATCATGAATTATATTATTGACACAAACCGATTCTGTCCGTGTTTGAAAAAGCGTATATGCAATATTTCACATCCATGCATATGAAAGAGCCACGAAGAGAGGGATGATATTTAAAAGGAATGAGCACAAAAATGAAATGACTAAAATCTTGTCAAACCATAGAGTGGATTAGAAAAGACTTAAGTCATTTTGAGTTAACAAAGAACACAGGAAACGCAATTCCTTGCGTAGGTAAGAGAATGGTGGGGTTTAAAGAGGATCTATTATGCTCATTCCCAGCTTTAGATTTACAGTCTTTGCCTTCTGTAGAGTAGTTTTGAATAGACTGCAGTTCAACAAAGTCCATATTTAGCTTGAAAAGTCCAGTTTACACAGTTCCCAATTCATCCTCTCTCTGAAGTAGGCTGTTTTGACCTCTCCCTTCTCAAGAGCACACTTTCTTTTGATTGGCTAACATCAGGGAGAGAGACAGGAGGCGGAGCCCGACGCTCCAACAGTTGACTGTAAACAAACACAGTAATGTAACTTTGTTGACTGCAAATTCAAACTTTTCAAACCAGTGTGAACATGTTTAAATCTGAATCTGATCCAGAATCTGAAAGCAGACAGCACCAACATTCACTACAAGAAAGATCACAGCAGGACGTCTGTGTTTGATAAATATTACACCCTTTAGCAGCTGATTGTGGAAAATAACGGTGGATTCAGTATTTTAATCACAAGCTGAATGTAAAATGTTTTCTGTGGTTGTCCTGCTGCTGTTGGGAAATACTGAAGGTAAAGTAGATAATAAAAGTTAACGGCTGTACGGTATCACCATGCACCGGTGGTTATTTATATTCTGCAGTACATGAAATAAATTAATGTAATATTTTTCAGGAGGGGAGAAATGGAGAGTGTGTTCAGTCTTTGTTTACAAACAGCTACAGAAAAAGGCAAAACAGATTTCTGAAGCAGAGTGATTTCATTAGGCAGCAGGAACAGCACTTTACCTCATGATTTGAAACTTTGACCATGTGTAGTATGAACACCCAACATGGTAAAACAGGATTTAGAACAGAAAACATGTAAAAACAGAATAGGTCTTTAAGTGCATTAGATTTTTGTTTGTTGATGTTGTTGGTTAAATTACTTTATGTGTGTTTAAGGATTATGGTCCTTACTACAGGTGCACAAAACAATTTCCCAATTTATCATTGGTATTTCATTAATCAAACATCAGTTCTTCTCAGCAAGCATATCAAAATGTTTAACTGCAGAGTACACATTGATTTGAAGTTCATTTAAAAAAATAACATACATTATGAGTGGACAAACTAGCCAACGAGAAGAGCAACGAGTGACGACAAGTCACGCCAGTTCTGCTGTGCTCGGTGACTGAGCTGCGTATATACTCTCTGATGAGATATTGTTTGCGAGGATGAGATATAAAGAGTAGGAATTTCTGCAAACAGCGAGGGAATTCTTCTTCATTCAGTCTGTCCCAGCTGTTTGCAGATATCAGGCTGATGTCTTGTCAAAACAAACAGTGCAGATGAATGAGAAACATGAGAATTTGAAATTAACGGGTAGACTTTCAGTTTGCGTCCTGTCTGTGTTCAGTTTGATCCTGAAAGTGGATGTGATGTTGCTTTTGCAAAACAGTCATAATATTTTATTATTTGTGCTTAAAAAATGTGACATGTTTTGCAGTTGCTCAAGAGAAGTAATTTTAAAACTGGTAAATGTGTTTACAACTTAGATGGTAATGTGCACTTTACACATTTTGATATCCATATAAACACAGATGTTGCTCACTTGTTAAATGTAGCTGAAGTTTCAAGGATAAATTCTTATAAGTGTTTAATGTCCAGCTGGTATTTATTTGATGTGTTGCATGATTAATTCACAGTTGCCTGTTTAATGTCACTTAGAACACTTAGTCTACACACATATTAATTTTATTTTCAACAACAGTTAATGAACACTGAATATCTCTACAAAAATCTGACAAATACTATAAACACAAGCAGTACACAGCTGTTATTGTTTTGACTGAAAATAAGAGAATAAGACCCAAAAATGTCTCAGTCACTAAGGGACCCCTGACAGACTATGACAAGTTAAAACAGTAAATTTATATCCTTTATGTAATGTAACTGAAATCTGTAATTTGCACTCACCTGTAATTGAACCGAGCGATCTCGCAGTCCTTGCACAATGGGACTGAACCTCTCGATGGCCCGCCATTCCCCCGCTGTGGTGATGGCTTCAAGGACCTTCTCCAAACTAAATGAGAACATAAAATGCATGAGCGAACAACTGAGGGAAAAAAAAAAACAGTAATACGTTCTTTTATAGGGATTTTGACCATAAGCCCTCTTTCCTCTTTCTATACCATATCCAGGTTTCCCAGAGTGACTGAGTAACACTGGCACTCATAAAAAAAAACTACATTACAGCACAATCATCATGTCACTGTTCTGTTACATACATCATTGGAAGCAATGCACAGTTCTTTGATTTAAACTGAAAAATAGTATTTCAACATGAGGAAAGCAGTGGGACAGATGTGCTGACAGAGTGATGGACGTACGTGTTCTCTTCGCCTACAATGCAGATGGCTGACAGCAGCTTTACCACGTCAGTCATCATGGCAGACTGGGTGGGATCGATGGCTCTTGCCAGTAAAGCGAGACTTTTCTCTTCCCCCAGAATTCGATCCAAGCCATACTGCAAAAAAAAGAAACAACATGATTACAGAGAAGTGCCGTAATTCAGCCCATTTATAATGAGAACAGTGTGCGTCACATGCAACTACAGCTGCAAGTAGTGACTATTTTGATATTCAATTAATCACCAACTATTGAAATAATTAGTCGACTGATTGGATTATGAATCTTAGAATTATTACATGGCTCTTATTAATCTTATTAAGATGTGGCATGAGGTTGTTTGAATTCTGTGCTAGTTAATAATAAACACCAGAAAGATGGACACTTCATTAAAAACTGCATCTTGTATTGATCTTTGCTGCTATTAGCTGCTACTCATGCAAAAAGTAAATCTGGATCAGCCATCGCCATATTGTTTACTTGCTGCTGAATGCTATTGCACATGTGCAACTCTCAGCAGAGATAGGAGGGAAGGGTGATGTCTCACTCCCTGAAAAAAATATTTTCTGACTATAGTTGACAAGTAAGTATTTATTTTTATAGTACTTTTCACAGATAAAATCATTGCAGTACCTAATAAAAAAAGAATAAAAAAAAAACAGATCATCGGGTAATTAAATAGAAATGTAACATTAATTAAATTTTGTTGGCAACTATTTTAATGTGAGATTTTTACAGACAATGTTGACAAATCATTACACACCTACATGTAACAATGAATATTATCAGTATGATTTGCGTGTTCCTCAAAATACATCTTAATGATCAAGTGTGACTGTATTTGTTTTCAAGAGTGTGTAAAGCATTCTGCAGTATATCCAATGCTAATTTAGAGGTCTGACTAAGCAGAAAAAAACTCCATCATTACAAAAATGAATAGTGTGTTTGTATTTGTCAATATCCTGTGGTACTAAAAAAATTAGTAAGTTTTGGTTTTGTGTAACAAAAAACAGTCTGAACATTGAGAGCAACAATTGCAGCTAAACAATGAGAATCAGATTTTGTTAGAAAATAATATGTTTGGTACGAATAATAGATTAAAACTAACTTTTTCATTTCAAAGCAATCACAGAGGCTTTTATTTTGCCAAAGAATGCCTCAAAAAAGGGATGTTTTCTTTTTGCTTTCATTGTTTGATTTGATTTTAAAAGTGCTCTGGTGATGTGTTTGCAGCATAAGTGAGCAATTTAATCATATTTTTGTTTGCCTTTTTACTTTCAGATTTTACACGTTTCAAGCAGCAGGAAACTAACAAAGTTATGTGGTATTTAGAAATCGTCCTTGAACCCAAATACCTATATATTGAAATAGCTAAAGTGTGAGTTTACTTTGTAGGAAGTGTTGAATTCTCTGTCGAGTTGTTGGTCCTTATCTTCAGCTTGGCTTCATACATTCAATAAATATATGCGTTTCATAAAACAAGCACAGTAATCGAACAGCGTACTTATAATGACTATGAAGAACACTTCAAACTGCTTAAGCTATGTTGTTTATCACTTTTCTTAATTACAGCACACAAGTGAGGTAGATGTATTTTTTTCTTACTTCTTTGAGAAATCTCTCCAAAAGAGATGTTTGTTAACCCCACTGTTTAAATATACAGTACAGAGTATGGAAATGAGCTAAATTAAAGTCCGAGTCTAACTGAAATTAAACTGAAACATGTGCTTTGAAATATAAATATACCATATGTGTTGTGTCATGTAATGTAAACACCTGCACCGGATACACATTTTACTGGGGGAACAGGGTGTTTTTGATACAGTTCAGTTGTTCAAAGGACAATTTCACATAGCGAGAAGTTATAGTATTACATTATTATGCCACTGGCGACAGACAATAGAAAATATGCAAGTGTGCGACTTGACACAGGAAGGCAGAAGAAGAAAAGGCTGCGCTGACAGCTGGCAGTGAACACCTGTCTTCTTGGCATTGTGGGTACCTTCCGTCCCAAGATGCCTCTCTAGCCAGAGAAAGGTCTGGGCTGACAGAAAGGCCTATGGGTAAATGCTGGCGTCTGGCGCCTGTTGAGACGCAGGATTACATGAGACCTTACAGCACATTTTGTGCCAGAGGGGCTGTATATCTGTCACTGCTGGGTTTTAGCTCCATGTGGCAAGATTTTTTTTTTCTTCTCCCCTTTCTCATGGACTAACAGGACACACGGAGGAAAAGCCAAAGCATTATGAAATGAAGCTACTTCAACAGAGCACATTTACAACTGCTCAGGCCTGGACGATGAGTCAATGTTATTGTCTACTGACCTCAAGTGACATCATTTTATCACAAAATGATAATATTTTATAGTTTTCCTGAGTAATGTTCTGCTCTGTTCTTTTTCCTCTGCAGTTAATTTGTTTTCTGTAACACTTAGTTGTTAAACAGCCGTCTGTGTGTCTTTGTTTCTGCTGCCTGTCTGTAGTCAGTCCTGTAGCTTCTTTGGATATAACAGCACCATGAACTGAGGACTCCCAGAAACTGCAACTAAATGTCTATTTTGCATGATCCAAGAACAAAAAAATAACTATTAGGTAAATAGACAACAGCATTTTTTTTTTTCTAAATGGTCATTTGTTCAGCAAAACAGCACAGATACAGTCACACAATCATGTGATTTATGGTTATTAGGGCTGCAACGATTATTCGACGTAATCGATTACGTCGATTATAAAAATTCATCGACGTGGAAATTCAAGAGTCGATGCGTCGTATTATTGTTTTTGTTATTGGTAAAATCAAATACCGGCCGGGAAAAAGTCATCTGTACTTGTAGTTCCCCATAGGAACCGGTGGGGGCAGTATCG
>OOFC01029933.1:0-33329 GCA_900323345.1 Pseudochromis fuscus | reverse complement strand
CAAAAATCTCATAATTTATAAATCAGACATATACAGTGAAATGGTGTTAAAATACAAAAGGTGATATGGTACTGTCTTATTTATGGTGGTTCTATTTACATTTTTCACACACACACACACACACACACACACACACACACTGTTTACAGGAACTTGAACTGACCTTTTGGAGCAGACATCTACTCTCAGTCTTTGCCCCAAAATAACACTGAATAATAAAGTAATCTGTGGAGCTCTGGGTTATATTTACTTCCAGCTTTTCAGTGTAAAGGTCTAACAGATATACACAATACATTTTTCCACATAGAAGTTGTGTAAAGTCTTCATATAGCCTCATGTTTACTCGGATCATCGAATCTGTCACTGCTGGTTTTTCTTCTTCATAAATGAAAGGAAAATTATTTTTCATCATTTGTAATTTCAGTTTAATTCATTTGGTGACATTAAAACAATCTGATATCAAACAAGATCCTGCTCTGAACAAACTGCAAAGCTGTCATGTTACTGTAACAACAGGCCAAATAGACACATTTCTGTACCACAGGGTCTGGGTTGAGGTGTTTGCACAATACTGCCACCATAAGGTCAGACAGGGAAGTGCAGCGTTGCCCTTTCACATTTGCATCCAACCTCTTATTAAACTTCTTTAAAAATTACTAACTGCCAGTGAAAGACTAAGCAAACGTGACGCCACCCATTGGTTTGTGGAGTTTGGCATTTGAATGTCGCCATGTTGGTTTCTTAGAGCCAGAAGTGACCATATTTGGATATGAAGGGAGGAGTGAGGAGATGGACACTGTCTAATATCTACTTATTTATGGATTTATATTTTTTTCAGATGGACCACTTGGCACTTGACTTGAGAAATTTTATTTGACTGAGATCTTTGAATTGAAGTCTACTGGAGTTCTTTGGAGCCAGCATCTAGTGGCCATCAGGGGTATTGCATTCCCACATTGACTTCACATTTGAGACCTGATGATGATGATGATGCTTTCTCCATTTCTACAGTCTATGATGCTATTAAGTTGTTGTTTTCTTTTAATTATAAAACCTTAAATAAAAACCAGCTTTTATTACTTTGGACATTTTGACACCAGTTTGATGAACAACAGGGAGCTGAAAGTGTGGGACGGTCAACTCGACGACTAAACGACTTGCTGTGTAGTTTGATGGGAGAGGTTACCGGGCCAATGGGTTGAGAAATAGCTAAATAAATGTGTCTCACAAAGCTTATATTAAACATGTGGTCAGGGGGTTGGGATTTAAAGATGCTTGTAGTCTGGGCCAGGACTTGACCCTGGAAATTGTTATGAGTGCTCGCATTGGCTCTCAGTCCCTGTAATTCTATTCTTCTGCCAGTTCAAGCTGACAAAGCCTTTATAAAACTCCTGCTGGGCAAAAATGGGGTCACCAGTCTCTGCTCACAAGAAGCATTGTTCTAAATACAGATCCTCTTTTTGCAACTACAGCATCCACAGTTTCTCCATTTGCACATCCCAGCTTCACGGACACACACTGCAATGGTTTAAAACATATTATTTTTACCATGTTTTATTCATCCTCCCTGAGAAGCACAGAATTTACATTGTTGTCCATATTTATCAGGACTGACCAACATTCCTAATCTCAAATGCCATTTTCTCAGAGTTGCTATGGCAACAGGTTGTGTGAGTTCCACTGTGGGATTTGGGAGAACTGGAGAATGTTAATTCAGTTTTGCAAGTTAACATGCATGTTGTCAGCTGGAGGAAAACAATGTTTGGTTCATGGTGAGTGGGTTAATTAATCAGACATATGGTTACACTACACTAGCAGTAAAACAAAGCTGCTAGTCTCCATGGAAATGTCTGCCATGTTGCTTAACAAGCTTATCACAGTTGTTGGTGAGAGATATGGAGAGGGCTCGTGTCTGCCTGCACTTTGTTTACAGTGAAATAGGAGGAATGCATACGTTCAGTGTTCACTAACAGCTCTGTAGTGATGTGCTCAGGAGCTGTGGTGGTGAAATAATGGAGGACACAGATTTAATCTCAGCTGGTTTCTGTCATTTGCATCATAATTATTATGATGTCATGTACTTACTTGGTAACATAGTGTAACAGTTTTTGTGTTTGGTTGCAGGGAAAAGCGAACATGTAAAATATGTAGAAACATTTCTGCAATAATATGATGTAGATATACAGTACAGGCCAAAAGTTTGGACACACCTTCTCATTCAATGCATTGTCTTTATTTTCATGACTATCTACATTGTAGAGTAAAGTAAAGTAATGATGGCCACTGGTTTTTCTTTAGTTTGCTGATTGGTTCTTCCCATAATATGTATTTTAACAGTTGTCCAATAGGACTTAACCTGACTTCTGCACAACACAACTGATGGTCCCAACCCCATTGATAAAGCAAGAAATTCCACTAATGAACCCTGATAAGTCACAGCTGTGAAGTGGAAACATTTCAGGTGACGAAAACATGTTTTCAGTTATTTCACCTTTTTTAGTTCAGTACATAACTCCACGTGTTCATTCATAGTTTTGATGCCTTCAGTGAAAATCTACAATGTAAATAGTCATTAAAGTAAAGGTGTGTCCAAACTTTTGGCCTATAGTGTACATATTAACTAGTTACCTTCTTGTAACTAGTTACCGTGGCAACATTTGAATGCTGCTATGTTGTTTTATTGGATTCAGAAGTGATATATCTGGAAATAAAGGGAGGAGTGAGGAGGTGGGTCTGACCCTTGAACCCGGGGACTCGACCCAGTGTGTATGAGACTCAGTTCACTGCTGAATGAGACTAAACCACCTCATTGTTGGACACCAGAGCTGTCAATCAAACTAACCACACTCCTAAATCTTCCTCATTTTGGAACTAATATCTGCTTAACGATGAAATGATTTTCAGATGAACCACCAGAGTTGACTTGAACTAATGACACCAGAATGACTTGTGGAAAAAATGTATTGACTGAGTATTTGATGACTGAAAATTCTAGTTTTGAATTGAAGTCAATTGGAGCCAGAGTTTTGTGGAGCCTGCAGCCTGCCCCTAGTGGCCAGCAGTGGTATTGCACTTTTTTGCAAATTTTTTTACACAAAATGAGTACGTGCATATTTTATATACACTCTATGGGTCATACTCCCGTTCCTGATTGACATGATTCACTATTTGAACTGATAAAAAGAATCATCTCAGCCAAAAAAAATCAGCCTTCTCTCAGTAACAGTCGGCGCCTCCTTCAGGAAACAGCTGCAGCTCCAACATCTCACTTGTATCGTTGGTGAACAGCAAAGGACTAAAAGAACAGAAGTAAACAAAATCTGAATTAGTCAACCAACAGAAACCGATGAGTCATTTTTCAGCCACTCAGACGTGAGGCTCTGCTGCTGTTTCATTAACATCTGGCATCGTAAATTAAACAGTGTTGTGTAAATTCACACTTCACGAGAGGCATCTGAAAGTTCAGTGCACACAGTTGACTTGCCACTGGTTGTTGTACACGTGTTCATTCATAAGTTATTTATCTTACAGTGTGTTACCTTCCCAGATCCTAACAGTGGAAGAGAAGAGAGACTCCTGATGTAGCCTGAGTACTTTACTCCATCTTGGCTGGTAACTGCTAACTAACCATTACTAGTTGTCTGGAGCAGCAAACACGGCACAAAACATTACAGTAGTTACTTTACTTAGGCCAAGCTCAGGGAGGCTGATGGGGACTTTGATCATGGAAAGTTATCACATTGGGCTCCACCACTGCTCCACTGGAGACCATCACCCCAAAAAACACATGCTGCTGATAAAAAACTTAAATACACAATGATCTCATCAGTATCAATACAGTTGTTTTTGTCTCATATAACAATCTCATTGTAGAAAAATCCTCCCAGTGTGAGCCTTGTCATTATCAGAAATGGTTTATAAGGATTTAACCATTTGAACAAAAGGACTTTCCCACAGACTCCCTGCAGTCATGCTACCTGACATGTCTTTCAACACATGAACTTGACAGCAAAACAATGCATCGCAACAATGTTACAATTACAAGAAAAGACTGAATGAGACTCAGTTATGAGCTGAGTAATCTGTACTTCCTGCTACTGAGCAGCTCCAGTGTGTTTAATGTATGGATGAGTTTATATATAAAACATTAAAAAAAATCCAACTATGTGATGCACAATGTTCAGAACGTGTTGATCTGATGGAGGAATCTCTGCAAACACATTTAACAGCTCGACACTGAGTTGCTCCTTCCTGAATGAAAATAAGTTCCTACAGCAGCAGTCAAGGCGTTATGAATTGGGCGAGACTCTGTCATTGTTGGGTTAAAACTCGGAGCCAGGATTCCCACGTCCCTGCAGCAATGATCTGATGACCCTTTGATTGACAGGCCAGCAAATGAGGGGCAGTACCTGGGAGCCTCAGGAGCCAGGGATTGGATGCGAGCCCTCTGTGTGCATCCTAATAAGACACTGCCTTCCAGAGGAATCGGGCTCACCACCGTCCAAGGTTAATCTAGATGTCAACACCTGCTGAGTGTGCAGCAGATTGCTGTGGGGTGACTCCCCCCATCTTCCCCCCTCTGCTGAGGAAACTTAATGTGGCAGCTGATTCTTCCCTCCCTCCAGGAGAAAGTGGAGAGGTTGGTATTTCAGTGCTGCCATGCATGACTGTTCCTCCTGGCACATTGGCTGCTGACCTGCTTACTTGCTTGCTTGATTGCTTCCTATCCACTCTGGCCACAGTCCCAAACTCCTCTATGATATTCTCCGAAGAGCTTGAAGAGTTTATCTTTGAGGGGTGGGGTAAATTCATTTAGCAGAAACGCAGCAGCATTATCACCACCTGCCGTTCAATTCTCTTCACTTTCAAGATCACTGAACATAGAAAGGCAGAAAAAGTTATGGACGTGACAGGTTAATACAATTAAATCCACCCACAGGTTGAAAGAAACCTTTTTGTTGCTAATTTGTAAGAAGGTCGTGAAAAAGATGAAACCTTGAAACACACAATGATGTTGTTAAAAACCAGAAGAAAGAGGATTTTATTCATTATTGGTTTTTATATCAAAAGAAAGAAGGAAAGTGTGAAGATGTCTGTTCTGGTTAATTTGGCGACACCTGTGGTTACTGGTGGTAATGCACCCACATGACCACCAGCTGAAACACTCTCAGAAGCGACGCAACCACAGACTCAAAGTGTTTTGTTTTGAACTTTGATCATTAAAGAATATTTTTTCGTACTTTGTCTTGATGTCTACGTGTGGGGACCTGTTTTCTGACCGACTGGATCCTTTATGAAAAAAATCTAACAAGACATGTATGTATTTCACCACAAGAGGTCAACAGTGTTCAGTCTACACCATCAGTACAGCTGGATTATGTCTTTGTGGAGGTTTGCTTTCTAGATTTTGATGATAATCTAAATTCTGTTCTTACATTTCAGTGTTGCCAATAAATCTGAGCAGGACTGTGTGTGGATCTGATCTACAGTGGAATCAGTAATAGTTCTGCTTGGTGTTAAAATGGGGTCTGATTAGTAGTGTGCGATATGACAATATTAGATTGTGAAGGATTATGACGTGGGGACGATCTTGTAAAGCAGAAAGATCATGAAATCGTCCATAGGGCAAATTCTATACATTTATTTCTATGTGGGCGCAGGGACACTTACGCCCAACCAAGCAATCACAGCTCACTACGCACAGTGCACAGTGGGATCTCCTGCCTTTCTGTTTGGTTGTATAGCGGTAAGCCCGTGGCGGACAGAGAAAGCGAGCCACAGTTTGTCCCGAAAAAAAACCTCGACCTCCATAGTGTGGACTTGGTTTGTCTTTTCCCTGGACGACAAGGCGCAAACTGAAGTGATTTGCAAAGTTTGCAGAGACTTGGTTCATACGTCGGATGGCAGCGCGACAAACCTGTTTAATCAGCTGCTGAGACAGCGCAAAAAACAATCTGCAAACCAAACGGAGACCAGAGACACTGCAACCAGAGGCAGCCGCTAACGTCAAGCTTTTACGTTTACGTTCATTGCACATTACCTTGACCTAATAACATCAGAAGGACGCGTGGGAAGAAATATTGACTGAGGATTTGATGAGTGAAAATGACCATTTTTGAATTGAAGTCAATTGGAGCTAGAATTTTTTTAAACCTGCCTCCAGTGGCCTTCGGGTGTATTGCACTTTTTTTGTACTTCTGCATTGGCTTCATTTTTAGTTTTCTTGCAAGTTCAAACTTCCCAGAAAGAAAACCCTCATCACATTTTAAAGCTCTCGTCAGTATCAGAGTTTTCGGTGTGTTCATTTGTGGGAACGTTACAAGCGGATTTTCTCATGTTAACGCTGCCAGAGTAGAAACTGTGGATGTAAAACTTGTTGATAAAAAATTGCACTATTTTAATTAAAACCTGTTCATACGTTTTATTTGGCTTATTACTATTATTTTTTAGGGTTTTACATATTTACATACATTTTATATGTTTAACATAGAGAAAGAAGGTCAAATGTGCAAATTACTCTAAAAAAATCATTGTTAAAAAAGAATCGTGATAAAATCGTAATCTTGATTTTATTTTTAGAAAATCATGATATGTTTTTGCCATATCGCCCACCCCTAGGTCTGATAAAATGACAATCACAGGGATTACATTTTAGTACATGTAATGATACAGACGCCCATGTGGTCATTATGTTTCAGCAGCTTTGAGGAAACTGTGACTTTACAAAGTGTACTGCCCTCTTGTGGACAATTCAATTCCTGTTTTGAGTTTTCTGTACTTTTTCTGATTAGAGCCACCGTAGTGCTCATGAGCTCCAGTCACGTTGCTACTGTGCTACAGATCTTCAGTGTTAAGCCTGTTGAGGGCAATTTTTCCCCTCCAGATACTATTGTCTGTAAGTATATTGTTGAGTAGTATGTTTGTTTGCCTCAGACACTGTGTATGGAGGCTTTTCAGACGTTTTCAGTGCATATTTTGTGTTGCTAACATAGGCGCTAATTAGCATTAGCCCGCCTATATTATTTTCATTAGCATGATGCTAACGTTTAGCATAGCTACATATTTGGGAGATTTTCTACTCCATAAGAGCTATGTGTGTTTGTTTATTTCATCAAATATGTACACAATTGTAATGTACCCTTTACTTTTCTGTATGTTACAGTTTTACAGTCACTCTTCAGTAAACATCAGTACAGCAAGAAGCTTCCTGGTTGTTATTGGAGATGACCTGTTAGCTATCTGCAAAGCTGGTCCTCAAACACTAGTAAAGGCAGAATACAAAGGAAATAGTGTGAGCTGAGTAACCAGAGACTCCATGACTCATCACGCTGCTTTTTAAAGTGCTCTCCCCCCTTTGTTTTTTCCTTAATACTTCACCCCCCCATGGTTTGTGTGCAGCGCAGGGGCTCGTCAGTAGATGCAAAAAACAGCCAAAGCATCATCAGTGTGTATCACCCACTTGACCCTGAACAATTACTTTGACCAAACACCGTATTTGGGAGCCACCTGAAGCCGCGAAATCTCATTTCGGCGGTAATTGTCACCCATTCCCCGACAGTGGAGTCACTTAACCCCAAGAAACCTCCCGAATCTCACCCCCCCCTCCGCCTCCTCCTCCTCCTCCTGTCACACTCGCTCGTCTAATCCTCCCTGCACACCACCTCTTTTGCATTTTGTCAAAATTCATTTTATTTTCTCCGCAGATCAACCTAATTAGAAGGAAGGCTTGTGGTGAAAATACGTCTTTATTGCTGTCATCATCAATATCACACTCCTTATCTGGGTCACCGCGCACTGATTGGCTGCACGGCAAATGGAGTGGAAATTTCCCATTTTGTTCTGAGCCTTTCATGTTTCAAATGCACGCCCACTGGGGATGTGCATAGTGGAGGGAGGTGGGAGGGGAGTAAACAGTTAACAGGTCTCCTTCGTTTCCTGCTCAAACACCTTGTTGTGCAGAGAAAAGAAAGATGCAGAAATAGAAAACAGAAAGATAAAGGTTAGGACGTCTTCTCGGGGACTGAGGGCTCTATTCAATCACGCTTGATAAGAAAACCCTGGGGATTAGTCAAAGGCGTTCTCCCTGGGTGGTGAGCAGGCAGCTCCGGGTTCAGGCGCTCAACAAAAAGCGCTGTGTACAGTGAGATAGCACCGGAGACTGCTTTGAGGCACAAGATTATGATTTCTCAACTTATCATACGGAAGGAACTGCTTTTGATCAAACGGCAGGAGGCAATTTCACATTCAAGGTCAGTACATTTGTCTGCAGGTAAGAAAACAACCGAGGTATTGGCTTATATAATGAGCATCAGTGTGGCGTCTCTTTCTGTTTGCACAACCTCTTCCTCGCAAATGAGCTCGCCTCCTCATCTTTGCACTGAAGCAGAGAGCTCTCAGCCCTCCAGTCCTCGTCTTTGTGTTTCCTATAAAGTTGCCGCTGTCATCAATAAAGCCCAATACCTGTTCGTGTGAGGCGAGCTGACGCAGCTGAAGTCGATCCAGGATTATTTTGACAAAAGAAGACAGACCGTATCCAGTGTGGAAAAGTGAATCATTCCCGTGTAGTCATTTTGTGTTTTTAAAAGACACAGATGAGGCCAAGGTGGGTTCACTTTTAAAAGCAATTTGAAAAAAAACTAAATAAAGTGGAGCCTTTCCTGTATGTGCTTGGATTGTCGCTCGAATTGCTCGGCTGTGTTTCAGCACTCAGCGCTGACAGGCGATGCTGGAGGAGCGCGAGGCAATCTGCCCCAGACACACAACAGTATATTCCCTTTAAATGCTCCCAGCTGGAGCTCGCATGTCACACGCAACGGAGGCCGTGCAGCAGGCAGCTGGTCTGCATGGTCCAGCAAATAAATACTGCTCTGCAACTGAGTAACACATCGATTTTCATCACAACAGTGACCTTAATCTATCAAATGTCACAGTGGGGCATATGTAACTGGAGTTTGTGTTTGTGGTCCACATCAGTGAGTTTTAAAGAGTCCAGCACGGCGCCCACAGGAGCAGGAGCCAGACGGTTCGCTGTGAGCTGAAGTTTTACATCCACAGTTTCTACTCTGGCAGCGTTAAAAGTAGAAGAATCAGCTCGTAACGTTTCCACAGATGGACACACGACCATCACTGGAAAACTGATTTGAACTTTAAAATGTGACGAGTGTTTTCTTTCTGTGAAGTTTGAACTTGCTATAGAAATAAAAATGAAGCCAACGCAGAAGAACAAACAAAGTGCAATACACCTGAAGGCCACTGGAGGCTGGTTTAAAAAAAAAACTCTGGCTCCAATTGACTTCAATTCAAAAATGCTCATGTTCAATCATCAAATCCTCAGTCAGTATTTCTTCCCATACGTCCTTCTGATGTTATTAGCTCAAGGTAACTCTTCTTCTCAGTGACCTGGTGTCTGTCTGAAAAGAGACGCAGAATTATGTAAATATTAGGCATCAAAACGAGGAAGATTTGGGGGTGTGGTTAGCAGGACAAGCCTGGTCTCCAATGAGAAGTCAAGTCTCATTCACACTCAGCAGTGACCTCGGGTTCAAGGGTCAGACCCGCCTCCTCACTCCTCCCTTTATATCCAAATATGGTCACTTCTGGTCCAAAAAACCCAACATGGCAGCACCGAACTCTTGGCTTCAAAATATCCAGTCCAGTGGGGGATAGGATGCTGGCTTCATCTTTTTTATATACCATATGTATATCTTATGTATCAGTGTTTATTCATGGCTGCAATCAGAAGTGATACATCCTCAGTGAGTGGATCACAGTCAATCTACAAACCAGTGCATCATGTGTTCAGGTCTGACACATTGTTCCCAGCTGCTGGAGTCAGTTCACTGTGGTCTACATCTTCAACTCAGTTTGTTTCAGCCTTTATTTATTTACACTTTGGCAAATTTGCAGCATTAGAAATCTGCAGAACCAGCTGTTAGTGGTTCATACTTCTATAAAAAAAAACCTTTGGAAATAAGCTTCACAAGAAAAAATAAGCAAAAAATGTGCTGGTTCTCAGGCAAGTTCTGTAATTATTATTATTATTATTGTTGTCATTATTATTATCAGTTGTGTTTTCTTCTGTGCTGTCTAGACTGATTTATGTGTGTATCCATGATTGCCATCAGAGGTAATACAGCATGAGTCACACCCGAAAATCTGAGATTCAGGTCCTGGTGTACAAATATGTCTGATTAATGTTTATTATGTGTTGAAGATTTGTTTCTTTTAAAGCCAAGGGGGCAATGAAATGATAACAGTCACAAATTTACAAACAAACAAGGATCATCTCTCAGGTTCAAGTCTCGATTTTACAAAACAGAAATTTATGTGAAAGAATAATTGATTAAAGTTTGCTCACTATTGATATTTATGAGGAAAAAGCTCAGTAACAGAGTGTTTTTATATTTTATCTTCGCACCACACCAGCCTCGCACGTTACTGTAATGACAGGAAGGAGTTTTTTTCCTCATAATATTTTTTTATTTAAACCTACAATGGCTCAAATACATTATTTGATAAATACATCTGCTCTATGTTAAACTGTAGCTGATTGTTGTTTAACACTGATCATATATGAACAGTGAAACAAGGACTGATTGTCGAAGCTCATTCACATTCACAGCAGCTGTTTGAGGTGTGAGTCTGTTCCCTCCACTGACCTGAACACAGGACGCTCCTGATTATAAAACTACCACCACCTTGTAAAGTCTTTTATATTCAGCCTGTCGGGACAGATGCCCTGAGATACCATCAATCCAAGGAAAAGACAGAGAGAGTCCTCGGTCAAAGCAACTTTCTCTCACTGCAGTTTACACATTTTCATTTGGTGTAATGATTCTGGACTTTCCTCCTCCTCTCTCTCTGCTTCACCTTGGCTGTGAAGAAGTCGAGTGGTGCAAACTTGTTTCCAGTCGTCTCTAATTTATCCTAATGTGCAGCAGAAAAGACCTTGGTGGAGGCTTCAGAAACCTCTGCAGATTAAACTGGACTAAACAAAAAACCTGTTTAGTGATAATTAACTCATTACAGACAAACTGGAGCAAGGCTGCAGACGACCCACAATGCAACAGTGTGTGGCGGGATAGACTTCCTCAGGTGTGTTTAAAGCTCGTTTCAGGAGGAAAACATCATCACGGACCAATGTGATACTTCTCCTCAAGCTGATGTTTTAGGAGGCGGCAACAAGCTGAAACTGGATATCTGACACACAGACACACACACACACACAGGCCCAAACCTAAACACACAAACCACTTTGTAATTGTAAATCAATAAACAATTACAGTACCACCATCATAACACACTGCTTACTGACCTCAAATCCCTCGCTGCCCACTGTGTCTCCATTTTCCTGTTACTTGTACGGGGGCAGCTAAAACAACACTGGGACGCTGTCGTCTGCTGCGGACGCTCATCGCCGAGGCCTCGAGGTGCACGGTAACCAGACAGCTGAAGTACTGACAGTGTGTACGCTCATGTACCCATTACCAGTGGTGGACAAAGTACTCAACTTCAGTACTTGATTCAAAGTATTGATACTCATGGTCAAATCTTACTCAACTACAAATAAAAGTTACTCTGTCAAAATGTTACTCAAGTTAAAGTACCAAAGTATATGCATTTAAAAATACTTAAATATTCAAAAGTACAAAGTAAAAGTACATTTTCTAATATCAGTACATTGCTGTATTGTTCTCAGTGCCCGAGTCAATCCCCGACTAACGTCTGCTTCCTGTTAATGTGGTATTTTAATCTGAAAGGGCTTAGATGAAAAGAAAACTCCTTCCTGCAGAGTGTGTATAATACTTTGTTGGTTGACTGTTCGGTCTCTTGCTTTTTTGTTTTCAAATTTCCCATCGAGAGGCTAACATGCTAACATGCTAACATGCTGTTAAGCATTTAAAAAAAATGTCAAACGACAAAACCGTGCTGTTTCCTGTCTTCCCTCTTTATTGTTCGGTTCTGCTGCCGGTAACTTCCTGCCGATCTGTGCGACGGTAACTCTACCTGGACAAACTGCCTGAAAGAAATTGCAGCATAGACTGTATATAAAGTAAGTAACCACACACTTCCTGGAAATGTAGTGGAGTCCAAAGTACAATATTTGTCTTTGAAATGTAGTGGAGTGAAAGTAAACGTTTACAAAAAACAAATACTCGAGTAAAGTACAGATACTCAAAAAATGTACTTAAGTACAGTACTCAAGTAAATGCACTCTGTTACTGTCCACCACTGCCGATTACTAAGTATATGAATGATGCCGTGTTTTCATTTGAAAGCAGGAAACCTTCACCAAGACATAATCCAGCTGTACTGATGTTGGACACTGAAAACTGTCGCCCTCTTGTGGTGAAGTAGCAGTAGTGTCTTGGTGAAACATCCACCTTTCTTGATTCATTTGTCCTTGAATAAAATACCTCATTACTCAGAAATACAAAAGTAATCTGTTCTGTACTTTTTCCATATTGTTGCTGACAGGTGGACAGGAAAAAAACAAACATGAAGTCCTTGGTGGAAAAAACCATCTCTGTGCCATAATCCATGTGTGACCTCCACCAAACTATCTCAGATTGAAGACGTTATCTTCTGCATGTGCGTAGATTTTCAATAAAATCCATGAAAACGTGACAAACTTATGTATTTTACCTGAAGAGCTGACACACTTCACTGTTTTCAGTTTGCACCTACTGCTTCCTGCTTCTTCTTCATCAGTGGCTCGTGATGCAGCGATGGTGTTTCACTGCCCCCTACTGGTTCTCTTTCATCACTGTCTTTGTTCAAACATTTGCCAACAGGGATTTACCATTTTTGGATCTTAGGGTTTGGGGAAAAAAACAAACAAAAACCCTCTGTTCAGTTGTCTCTTCAGTGTAAAGAGTTCATACAGTTACAGTGCTAAACAACAGTATAAACCTATAGATGACCTGTGTGTTAATGCTGTTTTCTTGCAGTAACACCAAAAACCCTGAAGCTCCCCAAGCTTCACTGCTGCAGATCTGTAGACGTCCCGACCCCTGCCCCTCTGAGTCAGACTGTTTGGACGGTTACGGACATTTTGTGCTTTGAACTAAAATAATGGATGCTCCATTAAAGTGCCAAGCGTCTGCTTTAATTTGAACAGGTTTGCGTCAGTATTGATCTGACGGCGTAGGAGGTGGAGCCCTTTCAAGCCCTTGCTAATTGGACACTGTCATTAGTTCACGCACAGAAACTCACACCGGGTGACGATGCCAACAAAGAATAATGAGGCTCAAAAGAAAAAAGAAAAAAAAAGAAGCAAAAAGTCTAAAAGAGGGCGATCAAAGGTAGCTGCTTCACCAAAACAACACTCGGGTAGCTTCTACAAAGAAAAGGTGTGCACACAAAAACTAGAAAATGGCAAAGCTGAGGTCTGAGGGTCACAGATTTCCTGCAGTCGATGACTTTGATTGGACTGAGGATTTTCCACAAACCCTCTAAGAGCTCATTTAGTCTCCTGTTAAAAAGAAATACGTCAATTTCAAACAATCTCTCTCTGCCCACATATGTGCACTGCATCCTCTCTGGATTATATCCAGTCGATGGAGCCTCAGAGTTAAAAGTTTCTGACAATAAACATGGTTTAAAAATGGATATGTTGAGGTAAAAGTGAGAGGGTATATGTGATAGCAGGTTTTGTCTATATTGACGTGAACCCACTCTAAAGCTAAACCTGAGTGATGGACTTCTGCTTTAAAGGAACATATGTCACATTAAAGACACTGAATTCAGACAGTTCAGATTCAGTCAGTCAGCTTCAGGTAAAGTTTATGTATCTTATAAACATATTTAGTAGTAGTAGTAGTAGTAGTAGTTTTTTTATATGCGGTTACTGTGGTGATGATTTCCTGTAATGGAGCATCTGTCGTTGTCATAGATTGTAAATAAAAGACATTTCAAAAGTGAAGCCAATGTGGAAGTGCAAAACATGTAATACCCCTGATGGCCACTAGAGGCTGGCTCCAATTCAAAAGTGGTCATTTTCAATCCTGAAATACTCTCTCAGTACATTTTTTACATGTGTCATTCTGATGTCATTAGTTAAACTCTTCATCTCAGTGATCTGCTCCATCTGAAAATCGTTTCATCAATAAACAGATACTTGGTTTCAAAAGAGAAGGATGTGGGGGCGTGGCTACTTTGATTGACAGCTCTGGTCTCCAGTGGTGTACAGGTTGTTTGGAGGCTCATTCATTGACCTCCAGTCTCATCCACATTGGACGATGTCCTCGGGTTCAAAGGTCAGACCGACCGCATCACTTCTCACTTCATATCCAAATATGGTCACTTCTGGCTCTAAAAAACCAACATGGTGACGTTCACCAGACTCTTGGCTTTAAAATGCAAGTCCACACACCACCTGGTGACATCACGGTCTGTCTCTTATATACCACCTATGGTAGTGGTGTATTTTACATCGATGAGCACCTGCTGTCGTGCAACATCTGATGTGAGCAGTGGTTGTGTAATTCATGTCACCACCAGAAGAGGGAGACAAAAGGTCCACACCACAGGTTTAAGACGAAACTATCCGTGAAAGCCGCTTCCCAGATGATATCTTAAATTAAGACCATAAGTGTCCAGATACTTACGGTGTGAGCTGTGAGAGCAGAGACATGACTCTATCCTTTCAAACACTTGAGGGCTGGACACACAGTGAACACATGCTGTTCAGCTCTGAGAGATTTAGATGAAGACAAGATAAAGTCAAATTCACACACCTTTATAAGACAGGACAAAATGGAAAAAGGAGATCGTCTGATTGTTTGAAGACATTTTCTTAAGAGAGAGTCACATTAATACAAAGATCTATCATGGAATACCAGTATTTTATATACTGCAGTTGTTATACCACATTTTTATATTCTGTAACATGTGTACATGGTAATATGCCAACTTTGCTTCAAAAAGTGTTCAGTTAGTTCATCCAAGAAAAGAAAAAAAAGGAAAACTTTTTTTAAAACAATATTCAACTCACCATGAAAGGATTACAATACCCTGCAAATGCTCACGGTCTGTGTCATAATGTCTTTAAGCGTTTATCTTTACCACAAGAGAATACACAAAAACTCAATGCTTTGGGTAACTCGATGGATTTGATCCTGCCTTTTTCATATAAAATACTTGAAATGACTGAATGCTCATTAATGATTTACACAGTCCCAAAGGGGAACAGAGACAACACTGTGATACTGTGAGAATCCATGTCAAGATAATAAGGAAGAGATGTGAAGAGTTCCACTCCAAAACGCTCTGTAACCAGATACAACATGAAATAAAACCGTTGCCTGAGGTTTATCGTTCAGCGTCGGAGGAAATCTCCAGGATGTGAAATATGAATTTATTTTGTCTACTGAGCACTTAATTATGAGCCGTTCTTTAAAAGTAATATCATTTTGGTTTTAGGTTTCGGGGCGGCGGCCATGTTTTATTTTTTTCAGTCACATTTTGGAACAAAACTCTTCATGTTTTCCAGTTCATTCAACACTGTGAATAAAAATAAACAGCATGTGCAACACCAGAACACAATTAGCGGATCTGTTTCACTGATTATTATTTCTTGATGTCCATAAATGAAGACAAGCGTCCGCCTGCTTCAGCGTCTCCTCTCTGATGGAAGCAGAATCAAAGCAACAGACGGGAGTGAAAACCTCACCGCTCGTGTTCGGCTGATGGAAAAGAAACGATGATAAGAACTGAAGAAGAAGTGTTTTAATTTCAGGAGTGTTTCTTTCCACAGCGTGTGAAGCGACAGGATCCTGGTGGGAAGAACCCACAACGCTTTAAAGGAATAGTTCCACATTTTGGGGGAGGATTTTGGAGCGAAAATTTCCACTTACATGGTCATGATTCCCACATTACGGCGTCTTCTCGTGAACACATTTGAAGGCATCCAGCTGCTGGTTAGCTTAGCTCGGCTCAAAGACTGGAAACAGGGGAGCTGTTAGCGTAGCTCTGTTGGTGGCTAGCATGTGAGACATTGTTGTTTTAGAAGTAAAGAAGTTAGCTAGCAACTTTTGGGTGAGAACGTTTGGTTTTTTTACACTAGATTAAACACAGGAAACCGAAGCTAACTAGCATGTCACGCACCAAGCTAGCTTCCTCTCTGTTAACCTGTGTTGCTCAGGGGTGTTGAGTGTTTCTTTCATCCATTCAGCTGAAAGCTTTGTTACTTTGTGAGCGTACAAAAACTACAGTTAGCATGAAGGCAGTGCGGGTACTGAACATTAACGCAACTTAGTTTTGTCCTTATGTGTAAAACTCACCAGCCCTTATTTTGTTAATGCGTTAGCTGTAATTTTTGTTGTCCACAAACCTCTCTCTGAGCTCACCTTCAGTTTTGAAGAGGAGATTCCTGACATAAAGTAGAAGTTACAGATGTTTGTTTGTATTGAAAATACTCAAAAAGCACTGAAATTAGCTTCCTGAAAAATATTTTATCTGACACTTAAGTTTGAAAAGTCTGAAATTCTGTATCCATTTGTCTAAAATGCCTTTTTCTATTGCAGATGGAGAAAATCACTTTACATTTCTCAGCTAAAAGGAGAATATACAGGATGTTTGCTTAAAAAATGGCCATAACCATGAGTATGAATCCATGTATTTTCTTCCTTTTCACATATTATGACCAATTATTGTTTCATACAGCTGCTAAGACTTGCTGTTTATTTTGTCTCGAGTGGTTGTTCATTATTCAGCATGGTATTAAATGATCTTAAGAAAAACCTTGGTTTATAGGAAGTGGTGTTCAGAACAGAAATATTACATTTTCACCAAGGTTATATTCCCAGATATGTAATTGTGTTATTTTAAACATCAATTAGCTTAGCAACCTTTAACATGAAGCTAGCTGTTCCCAGTGTTTCCAGTCTTTATGCACCTTCACCACCCAGATATCAAAACCTCCAGTGGTCACAGCAAATCATCCTATTTCCCAAAATGTCCGACTGCTCCTTTAACATACGGATTAGGCCGTGACAGCGATGCAACACACCTGCGACTAACGAGTGATGAATTTACTCTAAGCTACAAAAATGTTTTCTTTAGCAGTTTCACACCAAAAAGCTCGATTATGACAAAGCGTGTGTTTGTGTCTGAGGGGTGTGGCGTGAGAGATTATTTATCAACGCATTATTCTTTGTCATAAAAAGCAAATGAACTGGAAAGTGAATACGAGGCTTCATCACCTCTTTGGAAAAGTGTGGCGTTGAACCATGGCTCTGAGTCATCCACCATCCTCCAGAAAAAGAGTCTCTGTGATTCGGCGTCGGGGGGTTTTTTCCGACTGTGTTCACTGTCACTCACCTTCACCACAGAAGACGACTTAACCAGCACTGACACGGGTAAACTCCCAGGAGGAATCTCCTCTGGATTAGGATGAAAACAAATACCATAGCTGTATACTTTAGCCACCCAGATCACAGTCAGAAGAAAAGGAACCAAAGTAACATCGGAAAAAATAAGTTAACATAATTCTGACACACAGAATTTTACAATATGTACATTATTTTTAAATTAAAATAGATTTGTCGGTTGTCTGATTGGGTAGGTCCTCTACAGAGCGCTGCTTTTTTTTTTCTCTCCAGCCATCCAGTGTTATTCCACAGAGGTCCGCCCCTTTTTAAAAAGCTCAGTGCCGGCCAATCAGAGTGCAAGTAAGGCTTCCAGTCGTCAAGTCCCTGCCAATAGTTTGTCGGTGGCGTCTCCTGACAGGGCCGAGCCCTTAGCAACACACATGGCGGACCCTTCAACACCTTGACAAAAAGAAATAAATATAAAATATATGTAATATTTCTATATATATTCATAAAACCAAACCCAGGATAGATTTGATGTCTTCTCTCCATAATATGATCAAACTGTGGCCATTCTCCTATCGTCAGTCCACGTCCTCTTCCCGTTTTTGTGTATTTTTGCAGTTTTTCGAGGGAAAAAAAAAAAGTTTTCTTCAAACCTGTACATCTTATAAGTAAACAAAATGTAAAAGTGCGTGTTTTTTTTCTTTTTTTTTTTTTTTTTGAATACGTTTTATCCACTATATCCAAAAGTGTTGCAGGCACTTAAGTCCTTCCCAAACAATGCAGTTGTTTTCGACAGTGGAGCAGGTTGGTTTGGTTATTCCTGGATTCGTGTGGGTCGTTCTGTCTGTATGTCTCTGTCGATCTGTCCGTCTGGCGAGGAGCTGGGGGGGCCGCTGCTAGCCCAGGATATCCAGGTAGACCGGCGTGGCTTTTCCCATGGCGAACAGGACCTTCTGAATGTCCTTAATGTTCAGTCGCTGCTGCGGTTCCCTCTGCCAGCAGCCCAGCATGATGTCGTACACCTCCTTAGGACAGATCCGTGGTCTCTCCAGAACCCGACCCTGGGTTATGCACTCAATAACCTGCGGAGGACAGGGAGCAGCGGAGTGAGACAGGCGACTCTCGCTCACTGATTGCTTCGGTTTGTTTCTAATGAGAGCGCGGTGACAGTGAGCAGACTGTCCTTTGAGGTTTGAACTAATGAAACTGAGATGAAAGAAATAAACAGAATGCGCTCGGTGCTAAATTTGTGCAATATTAAAGGGGAAAAGATTTTTTTTTCTCGTCCCATAGCACAAAATCATAATAACACCGAGTATGCGAGGGGCAGTGGATGTTTAAGATGCTGCTGAAAGCCTGATTGATCATTTCTTTGTTGGGCTTTTGCACCAATTAACCAGATGACTCACTGCTATTGTGACAATTTGACTTTATTATTTGTGTCGTTTCTCGACCAGTGTAGCTTAACAGAGTGGATCGGGTCTATTTGTGCATTGTGATAACAAAGTGCTTTTATTTTTTATTTTTTTTTATGTACCGATCAATACCATCTCATATAAGACGCTCCTTTCTTCACATTTTAAGGCGCAGCCCAGCTGAAGAGGGGAAACAGTAAGTCTCCCCCGTAAGGCACATTACAGTGTCATGTAATTTCATGCAAGCTAGCAGCACAACAGCACGGTGTCACAACAAAGGATTTGATCATGGACTGAAATCTGAAGCTTAATTTTCTGGAAAGAAATTACGACAAACTTCATCCGTGTTTAAGTAAATATGATTTTAGTGGAGTTTGTGCAACAATACAAATTATTAGAAGGGACCTGTGGGGCAAACCCCGTTCTATTGTCCCGCCATCTGTTTTCTCTCTATTGTTATGTTGTGTTCGTCGCGTCTTGTCACAGAAGGATAACAGACCTGGCAGACGGTCTACCTTCCAGACTGATGAGAGCTTTTTTTTTTTGCATAAATTTCCAAATCACAAACAATCAGCCAGGAGTGGAGGCTGCGGCGGCCTGGCAACAGCACGCAACCCAACATGACTGACGGAGAATCCAACTCATTTACCACCGTTAGCGTTAGTTACCCTGCACAGTGACATCACTTGTGTTTTAGGGTCAATTAGAAACGTGCCGTCAGAGCTCCGGGGGGGGAACGCGTGTTATTTCATAGATACATCATGTTTTTTCAAATATCATTACTTTTCCTAACAGAGAGGGGAACGTGAAAACAAGAGTGTGATTTGTCACCACAGCTCTGTGATCACAGTTGGAGCCTTTGATCACAGCACAACTCAGACACTCGGGTCTCCGCTCTTAACGAGCAGCACGGGAGGACAGATAAGCAGCGGGACGCTCGGCTGCAGGCAGATGTAACAGACTGGACTGAGAGGCCGAGGCGGGAGGTGCAGCGTTAAACAGAAAAGACAGAGATGTAAAGTCCTAGCAGTGGAGTATCTTCTGCATCGTGATGTATTTCTGGCAGAAACAGTAAATGTAGGCGGGACAAAACACAGCTAATCACCATAGCTAGCTAGCTAACATTACTAGATAGCCTACATATGGGGCACTAACTAATGATACTGTTCAGACTAACCACTGATCACTGCTACAGCTGCTCCTGCTCTGTCAGTGTTTTCTGGTGGGGATCTGAACTGTGCTGATAACAGCAGATTGATTGACAGGTGGATAGAACAATGCTATTGGTTCAAATTGATTGATTTTTAAAAAAAACAGGAAGTACTTGTGATTTGATAGAAAAATATTGGCTAACATTTTTAGCATTACACACTAAATAGTTTGGTTGTTTTAACACAGAACTGGGTCAATACTGGACTAACTACATGCTGGGTTAATGTGACCCAGTGACATGGGTTGATTCACTCAACGATTTCCAGGGTTTTGTTTTTTTTAACGCAGGTTTTATTGTTTTCACCCAACATTTTTCAGCATTTCGATGTTTTTATGTAATTTTTTGTTGTGTTTGTCCAACATTTTTCACCATTTCGATGTTTTTATGTAATTTTTTGTTGTGTTTGTCCAACATTTTTCACCATTTTGATGTTTTTATGTAATTTTTTGTTGTGTTTGTCCAATATTTTTCACCATTTTGATGTTTTTATGTAATTTTTTGTTGTGTTTGTCCAATATTTTTCACCATTTTGATGTTATTATCCCCATCCATCCATTAACATGATCAAGAACTGACAACTAGAATCTTTTACAGATTGTGTACAGGACAGTGTGTAATGACCATAGACTGTTTACAGAAATGGACGAAGCAAGTGGGTCTAAAAAAAAAGAGGTATATCCAAAGGTGGAAAAAAGTGCAATACACCCGACGACCACTGGAGGCTGGTTTCTAAAAACTCCAGCTCCAACTGACTTCAATTAAAAAATGGTCATTTTTATTTTTTTGTTCTGATGATGAAAATCATTCCTTTATTAAGTTGATATTAGGCTTCAAAAAGAGGAAGAGTTAGAGGTGGGGTTAGCTTGATGGACAGGTCTGGTTTCCAATGAGAAGACATTGGACAGTGACCTCAGGTTCAAGGGTCAGACCCGCCTCCTCACTGCTTCCATATCCAAATATGGTCATATCTGGCTCCAAACAACCAACATGGCAACATTCAAATGCCAGACTCCTGGCTTCAGAGCACTAGTCCATAAACCAACGAGTGACATCATGCTTGCTTCGTCCATTTCTATAAACAGTCTATGTTAATGTCCAGCCACTACCACTTCTCTGCTTTAGTGGATGTAAGTTGTGCTGTTCTGTATATGAAGCGAGCACTGCAGGAGCAGCCTGAGCTGATGGAGGCTGGCACACAAAGTACATGCAAATTTGATCAAGCAGCTCCACAGAGGAGAGTGGTGGTGGAGCCCAGAAGAGAATGAAGCCTGTTAGAAAGAGGCTCCTCCAGAACCAGGTAATAATTTATCACTGTCACTGAGTCACTCATGCCCATTTATAATTGTTGCAGTAATGTATCATTGTGTTAAACACATCCGAATAACTGAATAATAAGTACAATATTCCAGGCCCGTGCTACCTGAGGGAAAATTACATTGGGAAAAACAGATTGAGGGTTTTCACTTTTTGGCTGTGACATAACACAGCGCTCATCTCGTTACACTGTCATAAGATTCTGGCATCGCAGTTTAATCAGCTGAGTGTTTCATTCAGAGTGTCTCCAAACTCCTTCTGCTGCAGACACGCGCAGAAATGTAAAAATCCCAATTTGTGTCGGGCCCAGAAACATATTGATGTCTCTATTGAAATACTCATAAGTGCAATGCATGCCACATGCCAGGTTATTCTTTTAGGTCAATTTCATTTTCTCAATATGCTCGCTTTACAAGAGTAATCCTAATTGAATTTTATTGATTCGAAGCAGAGCCTCTCGATGAAGGAAAAAAAAAACAAAAACAAACCAATCATGGGTGTTATGTAATGCTGCATCTTGTCTGGTGGCAAAGCGGCATCAATTTATCACCTCGTTGGGCAGACGTGCGTCTCAGAGAGAGTGCAGCAACAACGCCAGGCAGTAGATTAAGATCCAAAATGGCAGCGCTCGTTTAAACCTGCTATTAGAGAGCGCGGCTCACGCTTTCACTTCAGCTGAAGCTCGGCAGTCGTTCCCCAGCGCTCTGTAGGGGGAAGTTTTTGATGTGTTCTGCAATAAAGTGCCCTACTTGATGTTTGAAAATGGGAAAAGTAAGACTTTCACATTTACCACCTGAAGACCCGCAGCTATAATTTCCAGTGTGCGCATTAAATCCTGCAGCACAGCCTTTGATAATATATATACGCGGCGTATCTCGTGGAGGTTTTATCTACATGCTCGGGGCTCTTTTGTACCTCGTTGTTACCCAGCTGAAACCAAGGCTGCTTCCCATAGGTGAAGATCTCCCACAGGATGACTCCGAAGCTCCAGACGTCGCTCTCCGTGGAGAACTTCCTGTACATGATGCTCTCTGGGGGCATCCAGCGGATAGGTAGCATGGTGTGTCCTCCAACCTGAAAGGAGAGGAGCACAGAGGAGGAGGAGGGAGGGTGAGCTTTATTACAAACAGCAATGTTGTCTCTAAAACACAGATTAGAAAATGCAGTCATCAACACAGCTCCCTGGTGTCTGGGGATTAACTGTCCTTGCGTGTAACTGATACGTTGGGCTTAACATTTTCATGAATGCCTGCTGTGCGGCTGGATGTTGACACTGATGCAATACAGGGGGAAAAAAAAAAAAAATGCTGACTTATCTGCCGCCTGCTCTGTATGTATTGAATCATTTTCTTTAGGTTATGGTATTAAACCGCCCCTTTGTTCCTGATGTAAAATAGCAATCTGCAATCCCTGCTCTGCACAAGTACTGCCGTTAAGCAGAGGATCAAAGTCTCACAGCGTGGAATTGAATGTTTTTTAATCAGTTTCTAAATAAATCAACCGAGGGGGTTTTGGGAAAGTGCTGAACGTGGATCCGAACAGTGAAGAAGTTCATATGGCTGCTGTTTAATTTCCACATGTCGACATGTAAACACTCACAGGAAGGTTTGCATCATAAAGAGTAACAGTTGAGGCAGAGGAGATATCGGCTTCGGGCTCTTTGATGTTGTGAAACCAGCAGAACATGAAATGAAGTCTCCCCTCGCTGTAAATCCTCGGAGGCGAGATATTAATCGATTAAACAATCGTCCATTAATCATCAGCTTCCATTAGCAGGCATTGTTTTAAGATCTATTTCCCATTGGTGTCAGTGGCTGTGCTTTAATCATGGCGGTGTCGAGCCGGACAAGACCGATGTGGGAAAAAGCGGCGAAGTATTGCAAAGTTCAGCTGGAAAATACGAGGACTCGCGCTGATTACTGTGGGGCTCAGGAGTCAGAGTGTAGTACTGACGGATAATGTTATTAACGTGGTGCTGCTGCAGCCCTACAGGAGGCAGGTGGTCCTGCTCACAACCAATCATCAATCTCACTATTTCACCAACCGCTTGTAATCTTGGACCTTCAATTAAGGTTTGGACAAACTCACAAAAAGATACAATTCTTGGGGCCAGTCTTCAAAAACCTTTAGGCAAAGCACACAAAGCTGAGCATCACACCCAGCTCCATCAGTCACACATGCCGGGAGGTTTTTCTACTGTGCTGCAGAACTTCTTAGTTTCAAGTATTAACATCACTTTAAATCAGGCGATTAAAGAAACTCTTGGAATTTCATCATTTCAATATTTGAAAAACATAATGATCTGAGCTTTGACACTTTCATTAATTACTCCAACACTCATATTTAAAGCTGGAGTGCAGGACGTCTTCAGATAAATGAACATCGCTGATATTTAAACAAGTCAGTGCTGATCAGCTGCAGGTATTTTCCAGCGTACCTGGTTTACTAAAGCCACAGAGCAGGTGTCAGTGATGTGTGGAGCAGTAAATGGGAGCTACACACATGCAGAGGTTGATGATGTAACAAGAAATTTCAGGCATATTTGACCATTTATGGAAAAGTTGTGAGAGCTTTAGTCCTAATGCTGCTACTGTGCTGCCATGATGCAGTCTAACTCACTATGCGCAGCCTCCACATGCTGATTGGTTGATATGCTCTGACATCATATGGGCTCATTTAACACTTTAACACCTGAGCCTCAAAATGTCCCACGTGGACGTTTTTAGCTGATTTTGATTCAGAAATCAAATGTAACCTGCAAAATCTGTTGTTTTTTTTTTGTTTACTGAAACTCTCAAATCCAATTTGTGTTTTTCTCATAACGTGCAGTAAATTGTAAAGCGGCTGCTTCTGGGACAGGTGCAAGTGAAATTACCATAATGACACAATATTGGCTGTAAAGTGCAACGTCTCAGCTCCATCAAACTGTCTGTGATGTTAGAGTTGTGACTTTCAGATGTGGATATTTCAGTAGTAACAGCTGATTATTCCCTTGAATCACAATCTATCTTTCAAGCTGTATTTTGACCATGTTCTGCTTTTCCTGAGAAACAATAGGGAGAATCTAAAGAAAGTTCCTGATTTAAAGACAAATATCTGTAAAACAAATGCAGGTGGCTGTGAAGCTGTTACATTTTCTCCACCTCACTGATTATTGTCTCGAAGTGTGATGTGTTATGTGGTGTTTGGAGGAACCAGGTGTCTGTCTGGTTCTCCAAAAAGCCCAGTTCTCACCCATCTGATGCAGGATCAACATAAACCAACATTACATTTCTCTCAGTCGCTCTCTGGCGTCCAAGCGGGATTAGCTTCCTCTTATTTCAGGACCGTCCCCACAGACAGTCAACAGACATCGCTTCTGTAATTACTCTCTGCCAGAAAATGGAGACAAAAGTTCTGCACTGCAGCTTTAAGTGTCTTCACTGTCTCGCTCCCATTTTTCTTACAATTTTAAATAGACTTCATTATTCTGCCATTAACACCAAAAAAATATCCAGAAGTAACTGCAGAATTAGACGCTGGGAGACTTCATTTGCACGAATCCTACTCTCAATTAAAAGCACCAGCCTCTGGATGTGGTCCTACCTGCTGGATGAAGCAACTTTCTCTACAACAACCAAGTCCAGGTAAAAATCTGTGCAGAACTTCTTATTGTGTTTAATTAATGTTAAAAATGAAGTGTGATTTCTGTTGTTTTTAACATGTTCCTGTCTTTGTCTTATTCTATCACACACATTGCAAATATATAATTGCATGAAGCACCTGGGTCTCAAATGTAAAGCCAATGTAAAGAAGTGCAGTACCACTGATGACCACTAGATGCTGGCTCCACCTGACTTCATTTCACTAACATTCATTTTCAGTCCTGAAACACTCATTTTTTCCACAAGTCATTCTGATGTCATCAGTTAAAGTCAACTCCACTGGTCCATCTGTTAGCCCACAAGCTCACAAATGACATCAGCTAACAGTTAGCTTCATCCATTCTACACACAGTTTTATATGTACAGCGCTTATATAAAACAGTCACATGTCATTTTAATGAGCTATCAACAGCCTGCAGTCAGAAAGTAGCTTCAGCTTCATGCATGTGTCCAGTTCACAGGGAGTCCGAAAACTTTACTGATCCCAGATGGACCTCTGGCAGCCAATCACAATGCAGAAAACAGACAGACAGGAAAAATGAAATAATAATTATGTTTCTGCTTCTGTAAGTGGTTCTTTGTAGTCCACCCTCACAAATAAAGCACAAAATAAATGAGTAAATAAACAATCACATGACCAAAGTCCAACATTCAGTCCACAAACCACAGCTGCCTCCATCAGCACAGGAACCATGAGACGTGGTGAAGAGCTCCAGAAGAAAGTGAGAGCGCAGTGAAAGTTTTTCTTTACTTTATCATGAAGGTAAAGGTCACGATCCGATATAGACCTCCAGGAAATTTGAAGGTGGAGTGTGGACTAAAGTTGGACGTGCAGTCAGAGGAGGGAGGGGAATTAGAGCCTCACTGGTCAAAATGAAAAGTAAAAAAAGAAAAATAAATATTATAACATATAAATAATATTCGGCCACTCATCTGTGGTATAAATTTTCTGGAGAATTACAATAAAGTGTATTGTCAATTGCAGATTTTTTATATTTCCTGTTCAAACATGAGAGAGACGTGAGGTGAGGCAGCGACGAGGCGACAAGGCGACAGCGACAGTACAAACTGGGTTGAGCGTTTGCAATTGGCACGTGCCTGCTGTCATCTCCCTGCATGTCACCAGTGTGATGGTTGTCATCACGTTTATTATGTCCTGACTTTCCACAGTCTGAGTCATGCATTCACCAATGTGTATAACATATTTAGTTTCTCTGATCTGACATAAAACTGCACTGAAACAGCATGAGGTGAGGCTGCAGTACCTCTGCCTCACGACAGGGGGCGTGTGAGTTCACAGGTTTGAGCTTGTTCTGTTGCTACAGGAGACAGCGAGCAGTAGCTAATGCTGCAGGGGTTTTTTTTCTCTTGAAGAAAATTTTAATTACTGTATTTTCCTGACCGGGTCTGACGTGACGACGCTAAATGTATCGGCGGCACGGAGCTAAAAAAGCTAACGAGCTTCGTGCCGCCGATACATGAGAAACAGCGGTGTTTAAGTTCAAAGTGTCGGAAAAAAGCAGCAGCTTATAGTCCGGAAAATACGGTACTCATCTTTTTTTATCATCAAGGATTAAATTTTGCCGTAACTTGTGTATAAAGCTGAGACGATGATCCTTGATGATGGCATGAAACATAAGCAGCAGTCAGTGTGTTTAAGCTACTCTGTTGGGTTCATGTATTTGTAAACCTGACTCTGAAAGACTCACCACGTAACATGAAATGGTAAAGATCAAATCTGGGGAATCAAAACAGTAGACTGCACGCTGATGTATTCTTTCTCTAGACCGTGTACTAATCCTACCTGATGTGTATTTTATACCACTAGAAGTACAAAGAAATACTTACAAGGCTAATTATATGGATTCTGTTGTCCTGTCACTTTCTGCTGTCATTTAGTTTTTCTTATCTGCTTCAGTTTTTGGCCTTTGCTGTTGTTATCTTGACAGGTTTGTCAAGATAAAAAAAAAAAGATGGATTTTTAAGCCCCTTTGAGGTTTTTATCTCTAAGTAAGTGGAAGTACTCGTACAGCGTATCTGCCATCCATCCATCCATGCATTCAGCAAACCATCTATCCATACATCCACCTCTCTATCCCAGCTCATCCTGTGTCCTTCAGGACAAACTCAAATCAGATCCACAGTCAAATTTACCATAAAGTGTGAAACCATCATAAAGAAAAACACTTAGCTGGAGGGTGCGTTCAGCCTCACGTGGTTCCTCCGGTCTCTACCTCTGGGTTACAACACAATCACATTCATTTAATCATAATAAGCTCTTCTTCCAACTCCATTTACCGGCTCCAACATCTGTGTGCCTTCAGCTGTGAGTGCTGCGTGGCATTTTAAGTATCAGGAAAAAAAAAAAAAAGAAAAGAAAAGAAAATCAACTCAAGTCTTACTAATTACCTCCTAGTTCCGCAGCGCACTCATTGCACATTTCCTTTGAAAGTCAAACACAATCTCCGTGTGTCAGCTTGATGCAGGAGATGAATCTTCTGGATGTTTTTTAAAGAAACATGAGATTTGTCAATCTGCCAAAACGCTGCCTCTTCCTGGTGTTTATTCTGAACGTCCTCTGGTTTGTATGCTTCATCAGACTCAGCTGCTGAGGACGAGGCCTCTGTTTGTTTCCTGTCCTTCAGTTGTTACCTGGATTGGGTCGCATTCTCAATTCTGTAACAAGGTCCATGAGAGTACTACTAGTTGGTTTCTAAACTAGTTATTTTAAAAATCAGATTTTACCACACTGGGAAATACACTAATACTCTGCAAAGATTAAAATGTTAAAAACTAATATTCTCTAGTCTGTAGGTTCATCAAGTTACTTCTCATTTCTAAGTCCACGCTAAACAAAGCTAACATTTCACTTACTGGAGGCTTGTTAGAGCCCGATATGTAACAATGATGCAAAATGTAACAACATCCTGAATTGTTATAAAAACAAAAAATAAAATAAAAAATATGTAATCAAACCTGAAATGTAACAACTGGTCAATAATGTAACAAAAGTGCTGAACCTGAAATGTAATTAACGGACCCAAAATGTAAGAAGCTCTTACATGTTTGACATAGTTTACACTGTTTGGCCTCAGCATGTTGTTACATTATTGACTAGTTGTTACATTTCAGGTTTTATTACATTATTTTTTTTAAACAATTTGGGTCATTGTTACATATCGAGCTCTAACAAGGCTGTTATTTTACAAGAAGTTGAATTACCGTATTTTCTGGACTATTGAGCGCACCTGTCTATACGCTGCTATTGAATTTATTCCAACAGTTTCATGTGGTCCACTCTGACCGGGTCTGATGTGACGAGGCTAAATGTATCGGCGGCACGGAGCTTGCTAGCTTGTAAAAAGCTAACGAGCTTCGTGCCGCCGATACTGAGCCACACTGGTGTTTAAACCGCAGGGTTCAAAGCATCGGAAAAAGTAGTGGCTTATAGTCCGGAAAATACGGTATTCCTTTAAGAAACATGTTAGCTGAGGAAGAACGATGAAACATCTGTGACATTGTTTCATCTGAGCCATCACTGAGTTCAGCAGGAACATCACAACCTGTAGCAAAACATTCACAAATAAAACTAGAAGCTAAACCATCCACAGTGTCACCAGAGTTTCTTTTGTTTCATATAATCAACTGATGTTCATTAACACGTTAGCTAGAATGAACCAACAAGCTAACCCTGGCTTTAGTCACATTTATGCTAGCAGTTGTGTTGCTAACAGGCGTGAACATATTAAATGGAACTTTTTTAAAACAGGAATTTTACAAAGAGCTCACAGGATCCAAGTTGAACCGCCTATTGGAGGGTCCATAAGTCTTGTTACGACTTTCTTATTTTTGTGTCTTCTGGAAATGTGTCCTTTGGGAAAGATACAAAACACCTATATTTTGTCTGTGTTGGGCTTTGCTGTGTAGCCCCCGTGTCTCGAGTGTCCTGAATCAGTCGATATCCAGCGTGTCGAGTGTTTACTGTGCAGCGTTATCACGAGGCTGTATGCCTTCCCTACATTTAACACAAATCGATATTTGTATACATGGCCTGCAGGTCAGCGAGACCATTAGAGACGGCTTCATAGACCAGCACCTACATGCTGACTGAGAATCTAAATCACACTCCATTTACCAAACTTCTGCTCTTTGTGGTGCTTCAGCAAAACAAATGGAGGGCATCATTTCACTTCTATCCCACACTCACTGACAACCGCACTTTAAAAACTCTTTTTTTCCCTCCTCCATTTAGGTTTGCTGAGCACACACTTATTTGTTTTACCTCCACCGTGTTTCACATTAGTACATTTACAGAGGTTCACGCCTCAGAGCTGCACAGTACGTCTTAGTCGTCCACTAAGTCCAGCAGAGGGTCAGATGCATCTGAGTGGACAGCTGTCTGGTGAGGACAGTCCACCTTCAGTCATCCAGGCTCCACTGCTGCTTTTTTATTGCTTAACAAAGGTATTGGAGGTATTACACTGTAAAAAATGCTGGGTGGATAAATACACACTACAAGCTGGGTTAATTTAATGCAGTGAGAGGGGTTGTTTTTATCCAGTGTTTGTTGTTTTTACCCAATATTTTGTTATTATCCAGTATTTGTTGTTTTTAATCCAGTATGTTGTTGTTTGTATTCAATACTTTATTGTTTTTAAATAGAATTTTGTTGTTTTATCCAATATTTAATTGTTTTTATCCAGTATTCAGTGTTTTTTTTTATCAAGTACATCCAGTATTTTGTTGTTTTTAATCCAGTATGTTGTTTTTTGTAGTATTTTGTTGTTTTTACTCAGTATTTTGTTGTTTTACCTAATATTTAGTTGTTTGTATCCAATAGTTTGTTGTTTTTAATGTAGTATGTTGTTGATTATACCCAGTATTTTGTTGTTTTTAACCCAGAATGTTGTTTTTTGTATCCAGTAATTTGTTGTTTTTCATAGTATTTTGTTGTTTTTAATCCAGAATGTTGTTTTTACTCAGTATTTTGTAGTTTATATCTAATATTTAGTTGTTCATATCCAGTATTTTGTTGTTTTTAATCCAGAATGTTGTTTTTTGTATCCAGTATTTTGTTGTTTTTACTCAGTATTTTGTTTTTACCTAATATTTAGTTGTTTACATCCAATATTTGTTGTTTTTACCTAATATTTAGTTGTTTATATCCAGTAAGTTGTTGTTTGTCATAGTATTTTGTTGCTTTTATTCAGTATTTTGTTGTTTTTACCTAATATTTTGTTGTTTATATCCAGTAGTGTGTTGTTTTTAATGTTGTATGTTGTTGAGTATACCCAGTATTGTGTTGTTTATTCCTAGAAAAACAACAAACTGTAAAAAACAGTAGCAAACAGTAACAAATTCCTGGGTAAAAATCAACAAACTACTGGGTAAAACCAGCCTATCATGTGATTGGTCGATTATTTACCCAGTTCTGGGTAAAAACAACCCGGTATTTTTTAGTGTACAGACATAAAGATGCTTCCCCTCCTACTCTCTCTAACCTGTCCTGCCAGCTCGCAGTACGATTCACCACCATGAAGACAATCGAAGCTGCTGTTTTCCTCTGGTTGTAAAATTAAGTTGAACATAAATTTGAGAGGTGTTGTGAGCGCGATGCCCTTTCTCTGCATCCTGATCGAACACGCTTTTTATTGACATTCCCAGAGTGAATCTTGTGGCGGCGAGAGGATGGCGGTAGGTCTCCCTCCCGTACACTCATTTCCCAGGATTTCACTCTGAGCTGATGCTAAATGCTCACTGACTGGCACTGCACCTGGTCTCATTACACACAACACGTTTTAGTATTGTACACAACATTAAGCCAATATTGATGTCGAGACCAGACGCCCCCGTTGTGTAAAACCTCTGGGTCGAGCTTAGCTGGGTGGGCTGAGGGTGAGGTGAAGGAGTTGGCGAGGGGTTGTATACCAATCTGTCCCCCTGTGGAGCTTTATAAAGATTAAACAAAATTAATTAAGCCCCCGTTAGTCTAAATGACTTATCTGAGGTCCACCCTGCCCATTGCATGCGAGGCTCAACCTCATCACGCGCATGCTAATGATTCAACCGATGCTGCCATGGCGAGGGCATTAAAACTGGCTGACGCGCTGCTTCCCAAATGATTGCAAGCCATCACCTTGGGTTTTTGTGACAAGGCCATGGCAATTAGTTTGGACCATGGGGGAAAAAAGGGGGAGAAAAAAAAAAAAAAGCTGAACACATAATAAAAATAAAATAATTGCCCCTGTAATTATCCTCATCTTTCTCACTCAATGTCACATGGAGAAGCTGGCAATGCTCTGCGGGGAGTGAGGAATGAGTCTGGGGCTTTTTTTTGTTGCTGTGTAAACTGGATTAGTGCTCTGCCTGTCCCACCGTGGCAGGGGAGTGATTGGATTAACGGCGTGGAGAGCACAGCAGCATGGCAGGGGGATAGATTACTGGCCCAGTCGGGCTCTTCGATGGGCGCTCCGCGGCCTGCAGGGAGCCCTAGGAGGCCCCAGACATCTTAAAGGACCCCGATAACCATCTAGACACACTTTCTCTCCCTGCTCTAACCGCACTGCTATCTCTGCTCCACCAGCTCAAACAGCAGCGAACACAAGTTCACTTTTAGAGGCTATGATGTCCATTAGGTTTCTACCTGCTGCGCTGCTGCCAAGTGGAGATAAAGTGGTATCTACTCTGGCCGGTGTATGCCGGTGGGTGGTGAAAGTTTTTGAAGGTTCTCAAAACACACTCACGCACACACACACACACACTTGCGCACACTGCACTATTGCTATCACGCAATTTTACATTTTCTGTATATGGCTCTCCAGGCTGACAGCACAATGAGCGGAGAGGTACCTTCTCAGTGCTGACTGAAGTATTCGGATACATTATTAACAAAGGAGATTTACTGAAGTCCTAAAACATTATGACCGCTCCTGCATAATGTGCTGGTCGTTGCGTAACGGCCTCAACCCGTCTGGACAGAGGCGTGGACTCCCTCTGAAGACGCTCTGTGGTATCTGACACCAAAACAAGACTGAAGAATGAGCAGCAGATTCTTGGAGGGTTGGACCAGAACCATCCACAGCTCATGGTCGGTCCCTCCGCAGACTGCTGTCGTAGGGTGATCTCATCTTACGATAATGACTGGGTCGCTGTCAACACCACCTGGGTCTTTACCACAGACTGTTTATACAAATGGACGAAGCAAGTGGGACGTCACCCGTTGGTTTGTGGATGTGTATATGAAGGGAGGAGTGAGGAGGCGGGTCTATCCCTTGAAGCTGAGATCACTGCTCAATGTGAATGAGACACTTTTTTCCCCCATTGGTTTCATATTTCAGCATCACTCGCTTCGTTGATTTCTATAAACAGTCTATGATCTTTACGCCTACGGCTGAGCATTAAAACAATAATAATTATTACCTCCACCACAAGGTTATTCCTCTTTCTGTTCATCACCTCACCTCAGATCTTTATCATTTATTTTGGAGATGTAGGATATTACCCAAGGAACAAAGGATTACATTTCAGGCGAGATCAGAGGATGGGATCAGATCTGAAAAAAAAAAAATTCCCAAAAAGTCCTCTTTGTTAAAATGGGCTGAAGTTTAAAATGTTTTTAGTCTGTCTGTCTGCCTGTTAGCGACATTACAGAAAAACTACCAACAAACCAATATCTATGTTTTTGTTGAAAGAACAATGAAGAAGTTGATACATTTTCCAACAACATCAGAAGATGGGACTGTATCAAAAAAAAAATCCTGAAAATCTTTATTACTCATTAGCAGCTAATGTTTTAACAAAGATACTGCCAACAGAGAACCAGTCTCAGGCATTAAAACACCAAAACTATGAGAGAGAGGAAGAGGAAGAAGATGAAGACGAAGAAGAAGAAGAATACGAAGAAGAAGAAGAGGAAGAAGAAGAAGAAGAAGAGGAAGAGGAAGAAGAATACGAAGAACAAGAAGAAGAAGAAGAAGAAGAGGAAGAAGAAGAAGAGGAAGAGGAAGAAGAATACGAAGAAGAAGAAGAAGAAGAAGAAGAAGAGGAAGAAGAAGAGGAAGAGGAAGAAGAAGAAGAAGAAGAAGAAGAAGAAGAAGAAGAAGAAGAAGAAGAGGAAGAAGAAGAAGAAGAAGAAGAAGAGGAAGAAGAAGAAGAAGAAGAAGAAGAAGAAGAAGAAGGAGAGGAAGAAGAAGAAGAAGAAGAGGAAGAAGAAGAAGAAGAAGTAGAAGAAGAGGAAGAAGAAGAAGAAGAAGAAGAAGTAGAAGAAGAAGAAGGAGAGGAAGAAGAAGTAGAAGAAGGAGAAGGAGAGGAAGAAGAAGAAGGAGTAGAAGAAGGAGGAGGAGGAGGAGGAGAAGAAGAAGAAGGAGATGAAGAAGAGAAAGAAGAAGAAGGAGAAGAAGAAGAAGAAGAAGAAGAAGAAGGGACT
>OOFC01029932.1:0-13379 GCA_900323345.1 Pseudochromis fuscus | reverse complement strand
ACCGGCGATCCGTGGGCACTCTGCTCGGAGCCTGACGGGGTTTTGGAGGGGGACACAGACTGACTAGTGGGGCAGCCGGTGTCATCTATTGTAGACAGGCACACAGACAGTAATAGCCAAGAACAGGGAGCGCAGGACAGGCAGTCAATCAGAGCTCAAGGTTCAGCCCCCGGGTGTTTTATCACAGATGCCTTGTCACGTCCATAAAGTTGTTATCAAGCGGCTTCTGTGTTCTCACTCAGGCACTTTCTCCGGTATATGTTTGTTAACAGAGGCCAGCGAGGGTGAACATAAAATATACATAGACCTGTTTCTTTTTCCTGTTTGAGTTGCGTAATCCTAAAAAGTTAAACACCGGCTGAATCAAACACATACATAATGGATTTTGATGCTTAACCAGTCAACAAGAGCACTGCGATACACTCTGGCACCTGACAGCCTGTGAATGGAGCAGGTGCTCAAAGTGTCTGAGTTTTATAACGAGGTATAAACTCAGCTGTCCTCGGACTGGAGCTGAACTTCTTACCAGAGCAAAAGCTGTTGGTGCTGATGGTCCTCTTGGAGTGGTCCGAGCTCATGTCGCACTCCTTGCCCTCCTCCTCTGAGAAAGGGGAATCAGACAGAGGCGATCCCTTGTCCTTAGGTCGAAAAGGATGGAGGACCAGACGTGGGATGCGGCTGCGGGGGCTGCCTTTCTCGGGTGATTTCTTTTCCTGGTTGAAGTTTGTCACAGCAGGGGACACAGTGTCAGTTTTATATCCTTACAGAGAAACAGTGATACGCTGATATTTGGATATTGTTTAACACTCACCTCATATTCTTGGAACGGCCCCATTGTGCTTCACACAGCGTTCTCCCCTAATGACAGAAGCAGAGGAGACCAGAGTCAGGTGAGAGATTTCTCTGTGGGCCGTGGATGGGGCAGCATTTTGACGTGGCACTCAGGCTCCTAACAAACAAGGGGCTTCTGTCTGAACTCGGTTACAGCATCAAATCCCACCCACACACACACACACACCCCGCCTGGTACAGATGGCAGAAGAAGCCCGGAGCAGGTTATGACTGACACGCATCAAATTTATGACCTTATGAAACAAAAAAAGAGGTTTTTAAATTAAATGAATAATCGGTGACTGTAAGTAACCAGATCTCAAAGTCAAAAGTGAGGCCAATGCATGCAAAAAGGTGTAATACCACTGATGGCCACTAGATGCTGGCTCCAAAAATCTCCAAATTTCTTTAGTATATCATAAAATAATCTTCATGAAATACTTTCCACAAATCACTTTTGGTGTCATTAGTTAAAAGTTAATTCTTCTCAGTGATCTGATGATTCATCTGAAACTCATTTCATCATTAAACAGATATTAAGATATAAAAGCATCACTTGAAAATATGAAAATATTTTATTAAAAAAAAGGGAAACAAGAAGCTTGCTTTGAAAACTGACGACTACACAGACAACAACTTCTTTTTAATCAATGATAAACACAGTACAGACAGTGTATGTCATTAGCTTTGCAGAGAAACTTAATAAATTATAAATTATATGACAGATAAAAGATCATGGAGATAACAGTTTTTACATGTTATCTTGTGAGGACCATGAATATCCATATCAAATTTCACTCTGGTAGTTGAGTCTACAGAAGGTTATAGAGCGACAGTCCTGCCTTGCTGTAGCTAACAACAGATTGAAAAATAGAAATCGGTTCAAAACAACATAATTAACTTCAAAGCAGTACAGAGGTCTGCACAGATAGACCTAGAAAAGAATCAGATTTTAAAATTCTTCTCATGTTTGGATTGTTCATACAAATCGTCCCAGATTGAGATGATCAGATATGAAGCAGAGTAATCTAATACACGAGCCGACGCTGAGTCTTGTTATCGGCCGTCTGTGCCAAAACTGTGCGGCCGCCTGCCAGCAGCTACAAAGTGCTTCAATCAGCGAGATATAATGGACGATGGAGCGATATTATATCATCTTTCAACAAAAGGGTTTCCAGTAGAAAGTAGAAGAAACTCTGTGTCCAACGCTGAACTTTTCATGTTGTACGTGAAACAAGGAGGAAACATTTTTTATTGAAGCTTCACAGCTAAATAATGCAGATCTTCTGTCACGCCCGAATAAACTTTATACAATCACTTGGCTTCCTCTCGCCTGTTGATTGCCTCTCAGCGCCTTCGCCTGGGGGAGCGAGTTGCATAACTGCATGTATGTTTTTCCTTTTTTTTTGTGCATTAGGAATGACGTAACTGACCCCAAGGCCTGTGTGCTACTGTCACATCGATGACTCCAAACCTGTCTTCCTTCTTTGCATCCGGACTTTGCTTCCCCAAACAATCCTCTGCTGATAACAGACTGGTGTCATCCTTTGCTGGCCTAATAGTACGACCTAATATCTCTTTATGAGAAGCCCACACTTGTGCAAAATCCTCATTTTCAAACCACAGAGGCCCAAAGAGCGTCACAAAAATAGACACGACAGAGTCTTGGGAATCAAACTCCACCTCCATTTTTTTTTTATTAGGCTCAAAAATAGATTTGCATTCTGGGTGGTCTGTGCCACCTCGACTGAAGGTTTTCTGTTTTGATCACAGTGTCTTCATACTGGAGCACCGCAGCCTGGCACAGCACTGGCATGGCAGAATCAGATTATAGGCACCAAGCAGGGCAGACCAACCACGGCCGTGCCCTAGCAACAGTCATAGCAACGGAGGGAAAAAGCTGCAGAGGATTCAAGCTAGATGGAACTAATTATGGATAAATCTGCACAGAGTGGAGGCTTCTGCTGCTCATCCTGAGACGCCATCCTTCTCTCAGAAAATATCTGGAGTGTGCTGAGGTGATGTGTGGGTGTTTTCATTCAGCCGTTCACTGTTTTTCTCACATTGAATGAACATTGTGTCCTTGAGCCAGCGTGTGTACGTTTGCTATTGACTTATTTCTATTTTTATTACATACACCATTACAAAAGCCTATTTCATTTTTGAATGGTGCACACATTAATGAGTGCAACAGATTGTCTCAGCTTTTGTTGCCTTTCTTTTCATTTTAGGTTAAAATAATAAATAAAAAAACAAACAGGGGCACAACACAAGACATGATGAGATGAAGTACAGAGAAGATTAGAGGTGTGATTATTGAATTAATCTGGCTCATGGCTACAGGTTTGGTGTAGATTTGGAGTAGGAATGGTACACCAACAAGTATTCAATTATCAGAGGCTAAGATAAAACAAAGTTTATTAATCCCACACCAGGGAAACTGTTTAAAGAAAACAGTTGCCCAAACAGGGACTTGAACCCTGGACCTTCAGAAGTCTGATGCTCTACCAACTGAGGTATCTGAGCTCATGAAACTGGGACTCTTCATGTAGCATCATCACCAGGCTGCCATAACATGAGGTGTTCATGGTCCATCAGACCTGTCTATGACCACGCCCCGCCTGTGTCTTCACTGTGTCTCCTGAACGGGAGCCTCTAAGGGAGGATCATGCATTTGGTCCTCCGCTGGACTCCAGACAAAGTTGATTGGCTACATGCTGAGTAACAGGCTAAGCATTATCTAAGTTGCAAACACAGGCTTTGCAGCCAAACTGCCCTCACACATAATCCACAATCCCTCCAAAGACGTCCCCCAAACCTAAACTTCAGAGGGAGGGCACTGATTTAGTAAGTAGATGCACTGGGAGAAGAAGAATTATGAAAGCAGTCGGGAGGATACCAGTAAACAAGTCTTTAAGCTTCCACTGGAGCCATTTCCCCTCATCCAGATGGTCGACTTTTAAAACAGCATGGAGTGGGCGTCAATAATAATTCCCTTAATCCATCCCAGAGTATGTGCTTCATCATGTTGATCAAAGGCATGGACCAATGTGAAGCTGTTTTTTCCATTTTGACATTAACCCGATGATCCACTCACTAATACTGATGAAATCCTGAACCACAGACTTTCTGAAAGGTGTGAGCTCATGTATGTGTCCATCTGCTCTTTCTTTCTATTATTTAAAAAACTATATTTCATCCCATCTGAGGAGTCCGTCATTTACAATGTTTGTGTTGAGCTCAACAAGCCTGACACAGAGTGCATCATCAGGGCATGATGTCATTTCTGAGAAGTGTCTTTCACTTTCAGTACAAAGCATCTGCAACGAACTGTCATACAGTGTTTTACTGAGATTCCAGTTTTTACAATATAAAAACCACAGTTAGTGCTACAATAATATTTTAATTATTTCTTATATTGTGGAATCATTTAGTGCTGTTAATACCGGCAACATATTGGATGTTTTTTAACCGTTTCTGCCACTTAAATACATTTTAAACAGTAATCAGATAGAACCACTGTGCCAGTAAATGAACCCTGGAAGTACCCTCCCATGTGTTTACATGCCTTTGTTTCCCACATCTTACTTTTAAGCCATTTTTATTGAGTATTATAAAACCTCATGTGAACATATCCCCGGACAGTGACAACACATCTTCTCACATCGCTGTTTAATGGCCTCATTTCCATGTTTATCATGTTGAATCCAGCAGTGGGGGTTTGTTTTGTTTCATGTGCTGCCCCCACGCTTACAGGGGATGTTTACCTCAGGCGCACTGATGCCTCTGGAATAAAGAAATGTCGGGAGCAGGATGTAAACATCCAACTTTAAACATCACCCAGCGGCACCTAAACACATCGAGGATTTTTTTGCGCATCGTCACATAATAAGAAAAATAAAGACTCGCTCGTGAACTTGTAAACATCTCCTCCCTTTGCCCACCCAACTCCCATCTCGAGATTATTACAGCCTAATAGTATATTAATCTTTAGAATGAACACGGTTTTAATATGAAGAAAGGATAGTGAAACCTGCCTGGATGTTGGATGGCGATGTCTCTCAGAAGGATGCGCGTCAGTTGGTGAAGCACAAAGGGTCGTTCCCGTGCTGCTGCTGCTGCTGCTGCTGCTGGTGCTGATGGTGCCAGCCTCCGCTCTGCTGTGCGTCTGAAGGGTGGAGGTGGAGGAGAGCTGAGCGCAGACCGACGACACACACGATTGGGCGAGAAGCGCGACCACTGACAATGTGCCTGCCATCCCAAGTGTGTTACATAACGCGTTGGGCGTTACTTAACCACTGAAGCCCCACCACCATATAGAAACATACATGGACAGACTGGCGTGTAATATGTGGGTTATTGGTGCTGACATGTCCTTGTGGAGCATGTGAGGGAGCCGTGTAGAGATATGTATGTTAATACAGCATGAGGCTGTGCAAATGAAGAAAGTATTTGATCATATTTGTCCCAGATCTAAAGCATTTGGTCCATCACGCATGTCTGGATATTACCATATTCCCCCGAAGGCCACGCATTTCCACATTATATAGCTCTATCCAATGCTTCACACTGCCACGCAGAGCAGGTCTACAGCCGTATGCAAGAAGACAAATATGATGTTAACCAGTGACTGTTGGCTCTCCATGGTGCTGAAATCAGGGCTGATGCAAATGCAGTGTCTGCGCATTACTGCAATTCATCCCCAAAATATCACAGATTCTACTAAATAGATCATTTGGATATTATTGGTTATATTTTGACTCAGTTATGTGTATAGTTTATAATTTATATTTATTTCTATCTACAAGTGCCCTGAACCAGATTCTGGACAAACACTGGACACTGGAATAAGTAGTGACGTGTGACCGAAAGGCAGCAGTTTGTGTTGAGTCACTGACGCCCTCTGCTGGAGCAACAGGGTACTGCAGTACACTGGACAGCAGGACCATGAAGCTGTTATTACATGGTGGTGCTCAGTGCAATTCACAAGTTCCTTTGGTCTGACTTACATATTACTAATTACACTGAAATTAAAGTATCTAAATGTGACCAGACCTTTGTCATGAATAAAGGAAAATTATGTCCTGAGTGTTAATTGGCTCCAGTTTCCAAGATACAGCTTCAAGGCAAAGCTGGGGTGTGTGATTATGCTCCATTATGTTCCTGCAAAATGTGATATAGCAATGAGAAAAATGCCACACCGGTCATAATAAATTCATCTTCTTAGTGATACCAATAACATAACTTTCCATTCAATGAATCATTCAAATATTTTATTGAAGACTTTAGCCAACCACTGTTATCACCTGTTTCCTCCAAATATGTAAGAATTAGAATATTTGATCTCTGATTTCCCCAAAATTTGCAGATTGGTGTTATTTGTCCTCATTGACCTTAGTTCATGTAGAAAATTAAACTCAGATCTGACTTGGATTTAATAAGGAACCACTTCCACTGCGACACTGCTCCTTGAATTTCTGTTATTTTAATTCACTTCCATGTGCAATATTACTTTTAATGTGCAATATGTGAATCATTATTCTCTAATGTGCAATCTCTCTCTTATGTGCAATACACTTACAACTGTGAATATTAGTTAGTGTCCATTTTATTAACTAAATTATTAAACCTGTGCTCAGTAAAGACCTCCCTAAGCAAACTACCACACTTGCAGCTTTCTCTGTTTAAACCAATGAGCAGTGATTGCTGCCACATCTTTGGGGTCATCAGGTGGGAACCTCCATTCAAAGGTGTTTCGTTGAGTTGGTCGGACAACACCTCCAGGAGGCCAGACAGTGATCAGTGGCTTCCCAGAGTCACCCCTCTACAGCCATCACTGCTCCTCACCAACACCACCAATTTCTTTTGCCTCGTCTACACTACCACAACCCGCACTATCATCAACTACCTCAGCCTCTCACCAACTGCACCAATAACAGCAGGGTGGGGATACAGACCCTGGTTCAGGTACGGGGTAGTGACAGTATAGAGGGTGCTGAAGGTGGAGGCTGCAGATTCAGCAACCAAACTCACCTGAGTAGCCATACAACTGTGAAGAGACCATGCAACTTAACTCACCTGGAGTAACTGCTGGTTTTAAACCTCAAACAGGCCACACCCTCCACATAAGCTGACTAAAAAACAGACACTAGAGTCCGCAGTTATGGAAATGTAAGATCTCTATAGACAGTTACCTGGGTGTGGAGCAGGACTTCACATTTACAAGACATTCATTTGAAGGCAGAACCTACTTGTCCTTCAGGTGAATGTCTTGGGTAAGTTAGTAGGTTGTTAGTATTAGTTGGTTAGTTGGTTGGTAGGGTTTGCTCCGGGTGCTCCACTTTCTTCCCGCACTGTTTTAATTTGAAAAAAAAGAAAGAAAAAAGGATAAAATGCAATGTTTAAATGTATGTTTTTAGGTCTTGTGCTTTCCTTTTTGTCCTGTTTGAAGCCTGTAAATGTCAAAGTCAACGTCAGTTTTATTTCTATAACACATTTAAAAACAACCAAAGTTGACCAAAGGGCTTATCAACTGAATGAATCAACAACATACAATATATCAAAAACATACAAAGAGAACATTTCAGAGCAAGGGAGCAATATGTGATGTTGAGATGCCATGAATCAGCTGATACTAGTAAAAACAGGAGGGTCTTCAGGGTCGTATCTGGAGAGGGAGAACATGCCACAGGTGAGCTTTCGCTGTTGCTGCCCCTCACCTGTGGCATGTTCTCCCTCTCCAGATACGACCCTGAACAACAGCGAAAGCTTGGTCACCTCTGGATCTGGGACCATCCAGGATCATCTATGACCTCAGAGTTTTAACTGAAGTCTGCGACTGTTGCAGTTCACACCGATAAGGAGACGCCAAGCCAATTAAAACTTTCAAAACAAGCAGTATGATCATCATCAGGGTGTAAAAATCCCCCACTTCAAGATTCATCTAAATCAGTAAATCTATACATTAGAGGTGGTGTTGATGAAGAGGTGAAACCGCTGCTGACATGCACATGGACATGGCAGACATCTTTTTCTTTACTTGTAATAGATGATAAAATCCACTAGAGGTCACTAGAGTCGTTCCATACACGTCAGATGAATTTGAATGACTCCACATCCAGACTATACGTTTTAGGTTTATGTTCACACCTCCTGCATTTAACCCCACAGAACTCCAGTGTTCAGAATATTTAAGGACGTTTTAATTTCTAACGAGATTATTCTGTTTACTTTATTGATACATAAATAAATAAAATAATAGATAAATGAATCCACTGATATTTGTCCTGAATTTGTTTCTCACTCTGTTTCACTCTAAGTTAATATCATGTTAGTGATGTGCACGTTTTTTGTGAATGTCACAACTTTATGGTCACGTTATGTGTCCTCAACCCATCTGTGCGTAAAATCTAATCTAATCTGATGAGACTGTCCTTGGATGCCGTGTGGGCTTTCAAAGACTGTGTGATAAGGAGAACTATAACTGTTGTAGTGTCTCTGAAACCTCCGTGGACGCACATTTAACTTCGTCAACCTGCCTGTAAAGGAAACATGACTTTGCTGATCAGAAATGTGTTTTTAGTTTAAACCTTTAGATTTCAAATAGACACAGAAGGAGGCAAAAATAGAAAATAGTTTGATTTCATCGTAATTTAACATCACAAACTTTCATGCTTAACTTTTTAGCTTTTAAAAATAATAAGAATAAAATATGATTTCCATGGGAAGGTTCATGTGTTTGTTAAAAAATCAGCACCGATACAAACTTTTTACAATTCTTCTACACGGCGCTCCGTTGGTTGTAGCGCGCGTCTGTGTGGAGGTCTGTGACATGAAATTGTTTTGGAAGCCCTGCACTGAGCCACCATGTGGGCGTGTTTCTCTCGGCCCAACAGTCTCCGCTCTTGTGTGGAGTCCAGAGCAAAAAACGCACTTCTTCTGGTGCGACTGGAGAGCGCAAAAGTAGCAGCTCTCCGACCCTGACGCGCACACCATCTCCGGCTCCGGCGGCCCCCCGAAACCCAACTTCACTGAGCGGGGGAGAAAGAAAGAGTTTCTTAACATCTCCCGGTGACTCTTCCAGCCATGGACGCATCTAGAGTCGTTACGATATATCTGGGCCTCCTCCTCGTTTTCCTTGGGAATATACCGTGTTTCCAGTCTGCTGCTATCATCTCTCCCTCTGCGCCGAGGAGGAACAGGGGAGCCAGGATCCTTCATCAGGACGGACAAAGGTCATCCAAATTCTTAAAAGACATCTTCGCGTCTTCGCATCCTACCGTGGGACATCACAAAGAAGACCCAAAGGACGCTATTGTTCCGCATGAATACATGCTTTCTATATACAGGACATACTCGGCTGCAGAGAAGCTCGGACTAAACGCGAGCTTTTTCCGCTCTTCTAAATCTGCCAACACCATAACAAGTTTTGTGGACAGAGGAACAGGTTGGTTTCAGTCCGCTGCCAGCTCCATCAGCTCAGTCTTGCATAATTATGTGGCACAGTTTTTCCCATCTGACTGGTCAAATATTCTCCTGTTAGAACTGGTTAAAATGTGGCCAAAAAAACTACAGCAACACATAAAAAACAAAAGAACCACAGGCTCGCAAGCGGTTACTTTTACGCACGCTTTAAAATAAGAAAAGAGAGTATGCAGGCGCACTTTTACGCGCATGAAATGCCACGAAATCATCAAAATGAGTGTTAAGCAAAGGTAAAAATTTAAAAGCTGCAGGGGTATTTGTTCTTCCTGCACAAATGTTCAGTTTTGTGGTCGTTTTCGGATGCGTTTTCCGCGCAATCCCCAAAGCATGTAACGTTTTTTCCGAGTATTAAGTTATATTACACTTAAATTAACCTCTGGGTAACACGACAGTAAAACACTAATTGAGGCACTCTCTAAATGAAGGCTGTAAATCACTGTCAGTGCGGGCTGCAGCAAAAACTACTCTGCCCCCAGCCTCCACGTGAACACAGAGCAAAGATTTTTTTTTTCATTTAAAGCTCTGGGTTGGTTGTTTCATTTTCGATTTTTATTCCACGGATCATCAAGCATCCTGAAATAATCGTTGGCGTTAAAAAACCAAACGGAGTCAAATCCTCAAATCTTATTAAATGGTTCAATCTGTTGCCATTATGGTGCCCAGTTTGGCCAACTTGTGCTGACAAAGGGAGCTGGGGGCCGGGGGCAGAGCGGGTCGGTGTGAGAAGCAGGTGTTTGGGTCAGTTAACATGTGTAACCAAGTGATTTGACCGGCCTGCGAGAACAAACACAATCTGATAAACACAAACACATCCAACACACACGAGGGGACATAAGCCGAGTTAATCTTTGAGGGAGAAATAAAAGCTATCTTTGTTTGCGTTCCCTCCTGTCTGAAACACTCCGAGCCCCGGCTCTCGGACGCAGACCGCGCGCTGCAAAAAATGTCCATCCCGATGAGTTACTCAGTCCAGAGTCAGTGGCTGAAACTTATCATCATCTACCGACGCCATGAGGTGCAGCTGCAATTGTCAGAGTTAAAATAAACCTTTTTTCCACGACTCAATATTATTGAAATCAAGTTTTTAACTTAATATATTTTAAGATTTTGAATATTTTTCTCGATTTTTTCTCAATGGAACAAAAATAACTAGAGTTTCTCATTTTATTACACACAAAAAGACGTTTTAAGAGTTGAATTTCAAGCTGAGTGGTTCGTCCGTGTAGCCATTTTTTGCAGTGTGAGTTGATTTGATAGGAAAAACGCCTCACTCTCTCCTGTGATTTTGATGTGATGTGTCACTGGCTCTGACCCCGAGCTGGACCCTCTGAGAGCTGCTTGGCATCGAACGGCTGACTGGAGTATTTGAACTCGGTGATCTAATTGAGTGTTCATGTCATAACATATCAAACACTGTCTATTCTCCCATAATGACCCAGCTTGGCCACGATGGGCACATCACCAAAAATCGACGAGGGAGGGAAAAAAATGAAAGAGCACTTCCTCTGCTGTGAAGTGGTACTTTTTTTTTTTTTTTTTTTTTTTTGCGGAACCTCCCTTTGCGACCGCCACTTTAATTACGGAAAATTATTTTTCTTCCCGTTCTTTCAGCTCAAGTGCCTTTGGTCACTTCTGGGATTCCTCCCAGCATCCCCAAAGTGTTGCATTGCATTAACCTGCAGAATGAACCTCAACTGGGACTTTTCCTTATTTAAATCGCCTCCATCAGGAAAGATATCCGCACTGGGGAGACGTTTGACGCGTAAAGTGACAACTCGTGCGTCTTTTACGCATTATTCGTGCGCGCAGAGACAGATTTTACTGAGTGCACACACAAGATCTACGGCTTCTTTTTGCTTTCACACTTTTGTATATAAATGAAATTTGCTTATAAAACGAGACGGGGTGTTTCCTGGAGGTCAGAAAAGCCATGATCAGAAAAGAATAACCCGAATCTAAAAAATTACTTTTGGCACTTGGGGAAACTCATTAAAGCGCAGATGGTGCAGTCCGGCCTCTCTCTCTCTCTCTCTCTCTCTCTCTCTCTCTCTTCTCTCTCTCTAAACAGAGGCATAGATGCATAGATGACAAAAACATGTTTTGCATTTGTTCAAATCCAACCAACAAGGTCAAACAAAAGTGCACAGGATGTCGGGTTTTTTAAAACTAAGCTATAAAATCCACTGCATTCTCCCTCAATTATCAAGCATCTTACGCATAATAGAAAAAAGTTGTTTTTTTCCCCCAACATAATAATGAAATTAAGAAAACTTTGTGCGTTTTTTTCCACTGTCAACACAAATATCTCTCAATAATTCTAACAGTCTGTTCAGTCAATCAGTCCGTGCAGGCGCGTTTTAAGAGGAATGTTGTCGTTGGCAGGATGAGATGAAATATAAGAGGGGAAGTGCTTTAATGAGGAAGATGGGAATTGAGAACTGTTAATTATTTGGTGAACTTGTATTCGATTTGTTTGAGGTCTTATAAAAAAAAAGAAGAAGAAAACTAATCCAAACCAGACGTGCAAAGTCACTGAAAGGAGCACAAGGTTTCAATCTACTTTTACTGTTTGACTCGGCAGGGTTCACAGAGGGAAACTGACAAGCAGATTCAAATATCTCTTTGGAGTAACTTTTACAAATTATATCACAGGGGTGTTTACATGTAGCCATGTCACTTTAATTAAAAAAACTATTTCAAACGGACAGAGACAATAAAGCGACGCAAGAGGCTTTTATTTGGTTTAAAAGGACCACAAAGCATGACGCACTATTTGAGGTTTAATACAATTCTTTCTCCATAGGTGGGAAGTTTTTTGTTGTTACATATAAGACAAGGTTATTATGCCATATTCAGTAAATGAACTTTATTATTTTTATTATTTAAATCAGTATAATTTGTGTTAAATTCTGCCTTGATTTTTTCCTGCTGACGCTCCTTTTGGATAAACGATCAGAACAATGAAAACAAGAAAATTATTTATTCATTTTTATCAATAAATAGCGGGAACTATATGAAATAAATTGTTCCAGTTTATCTCTATACTCCGATGCAAAATGTAGTTTAATACCATCCACAAATGTATTTGCTGAAGGCAGATATTTAATACGTGCTAACGCCTTTTCATGCCTTGTCTCTCAGTGTTATATTGCAGCCTCATTGGTTCGCCTTGATGAAATATTTGCAGGCCTCCTGGGTCTCCAGCAGGGAATAATGCATTAATTGTGTATTGTTCAGTTGAGTGTACAGTATGTCGCCTTTGGTCCGTTGTGTCTGGCAGCACTCAGGGCCCTTCACATCACTAGGCCCCTTGTTTTTTTCCTTTTTTCTCTCCCTTTTTTTGTGCCTTCAAACTCTGTAAGAGTTCTCCACAAAAAGAAAAGAAAACCAACCACATCACATCTCTGATGCTCTGACTGCTGCTCAGATTTAAGAGTTTGTGGAGCTGCAGAGCAGGAAAGGTTTACTTCCACTCTGCCAAAGAAGTGGAAATTAATAATCAATCTGTCAGCACTTTAAAATGAAAGCATGGCTGTTTTCATTAAAACACGCTGACTTTGATTAACAATTAAAGCATCACCAGATTGTGCTGGATTATCTTTGCAAAAAATAATACATTTGACCACGTCTGACAGGTGATTAGCAGATAAATCTGATATCAAGATGACGAAACTACACAGTTTATGGGATAAGCCAGATTGAGGCGTAATGACAGCATTTCAGATTTCTCAGCATTTGCAGGAAATGAAACAAGGAAACACGTGGAACTGCAGTTTAATAGAGGAAACCTTCAAGCAGACTTTGTAAAGCTCATTTATAAACGATGCAAGGATTTATTATCATGAGAGGAAGAAAGTGAGAGGGAAACAAACCGTCAGCGGGGATTTTAAAGGCAGTGTAGTCACGGTTAACTGAGTTTTTCTCCAAACTGAGGACTTGTCAGCTGCAGTTTGTTTCAGGCAGGTTCAGGGTGGACATTTGAAAAACAAGAAAGAGAGAGAAGGCCTCTGTGGGAGAATGTGAGTCCCCCACTCCCTCCCTCCATCCCTCCCCCTCCTCCCTCT
>OOFC01029930.1:24581-83133 GCA_900323345.1 Pseudochromis fuscus | reverse complement strand
CTGCAGCTGTAATCAGTCGTTGCAGATGTTGCTTCGTTATATCAAAGGGTTCGTCTGAGGACTATGAAGCATGCAGTGAAAAATACATCCGCCATGTTAACCGTCCTTCTTCCGGGCTCCGCAACAGTTCCACGGGGTCCGATTCAGCGCCACGCAGCGGCCTCTGCCGGCCGGGGGACGCATTGCGTCATGACAATAATAACCTTTTTTTGTATCGCATAATCATGCACGAAATGCAGCACAGACAGTTACCTACAATGAGAAAATTAAAGAAATTAAAGTTAAAGTAAAATTCATCTATTCAGTGCATTCATCTCCACATTTGGACTTTATATTACTCATTACTGGCTCCACTTTCCCAGTTTGTTCCCCAGCATGGAGGAAGAAGTCAGATCCTTGACTGAATAAAAACACTGACACCTGACTGTGCAGTCACTACACTTCCAGTACATGTCCTGTATTGTTTCTTTAGTAAAAGTGTATAAATATGACCAAATCCCTGAACAATGATCCCTCTGACTGACGCATAAATGTTTGAAGTTGTATGGAGTGAAGCCTATGGAGGGTGGAATGTGCCAAATTGAAATAAATTCATCATTAATTAAATAAATAAATATTTCATTAATTATTTAAAATGGGAAATAAATAAATAAATATTTCATTAAATATATAATTATTTAATAAATATTCATTAAATGATAAAAAAAAAATACAAAAAAATAATATTCCCACCTCCATACAAGGTGGGAATTTCACCCCTTTTTTCTGAGCTGGGTAAATTCACGCGTCTCCCAGAGAGGAGTCGACTCTTTCAGATCCCACCTTCTGCCTTTTATAATTAAGCCAAGTTTAGTGCCTTTTTGACCTATGATTAGTATGTGTGCACATATATCACTTAAAAAAATTCATACAATAATACTAAAAGTGGTGCAGTAGTTAGCACTGTTGCCTCACAGTAAGAAGGTTCTGGGTTCAAATATCTGCTCGGACCTTTCTGTGTGGACTTTGCATGACCACCTGTCCTCCCACAGTCCAAAGAGATGCTTATTATGTGAATTGAGTACTCTAACAACAACAACGACAACAACAACAACAACTGTGTGTCGCCCCTGGCAACCTGTCCTGGGTGTACCCCACCTCCTGCCCGATGACAGCTGGGATAGGCTCCAGCAAACCCCTGTGACCCAGTATGGATAAGCAGGTAAAGAAGATGAATGAATGAATCCTCAAAGTACAGGCTTTTAAAAATACTTGAAAAGTCAGTCATTTTCTATACCTGCTTCTCCACAGTCGGGTCGCAGAGGTCTGCTGGAGCCTATCCCAGCTGTCAATGGGCAGGAGGCGGGGTACATCCTGGACAGGTTGCCAGCCTACCGCAGGGCTAACATATAGACAACCATTCACGCTCCCACTCACACCTACGGTCAATTTAGTTTGATCAATTCACCTAACAAGCATGTCTTTGGACTGTGGGAGGAAACCAGAGAAAACCCACACATGCATGGGGACAACATGCAAACTTCAAACAGAAAGGCCAGAGCCGAGATTCAAACCCTGAACCTTCTTGCTGTGAGGCACAAGTGCTAACCTGCACCATCGTGCCGCCCTACTTTGAAAAGTGCATGTGCAAGTAGAAAAGACAATATATTGCTGTATTGCTTTCACAATGCATTTACTTGTAACTCGCTGAAACCACGAAGTGTAGCCCCGCCCCTCCCTGCTTGAGCCTCATCTCTCATCATGTGATTGGTGGCACAGCACAGAGACGTTATTAATACAGCATTCAGTCAGTCGGTGCATGGAGATCATTGTGCCTAGTATACATGACAAGATGGGAAGAAAAAAAGAAAAAAAAAAACCCCAAAAACAACTCACCAACAGGAGCCGACTCCCATTGTTCACTTGAAAGAGCCGGCTCTTTGCACCGGGTCGTTCGAGACTGACATCGCTAACTAAAACAAACTACACAGACACACTGGTAAACAATGACCATTTATTCACACACTGTATGGGGCTCAAAACAAGCATGACAGAGTGAGGGCTGGAGGCCGGCTGGGACGGTGGAGAACTTTTAAATTATACATAAGCCAAAACTTACAGATGATTTTTGTTTGCACATGAAGAGAAGTACGTCCAGGATGTGAGGCCAGGGTTCAGACGGTGATCACACTCGGTGCCAACAACAATCCTTCACATGATGCTGTATACTTGCTCCACACTTCAGTCACTGCAGCTTCTTCTTCTTCCTCCTGATCTCCTCCTTTTCTCTCTCGCATTCGTGAACTTTCTCCAGTGCTGTTTTCGCCGTTTGCTTCGAATAACACAAACATGGCCGAACTACATACAAGAGCACACAAGTAAAAAGGGTTTCCCTGTACAAAATCCATCTTAAAAATACAAACATACAAACAATGGCACACTTAGCTTAGCAGTGAATTACACAGACGGATGTACGGGCTTCTAAACCGAACATTTACACGCATGCTTGTATGCACACGTGTCGCACTCCAACTTGTAAAAACAAAATGAAACATAATAAAGATGAAATGTGTGGGGATTCGGCTCAGTGCAAGCATTATGGCTTGGGAGGCTGTGGAATAAGGAGCGTTGACAACAGGCAGTAGACGGTAAAAAACATGGTTTTCATATATTCCAACCCAAAACTCAAACATCACACATCGCTCAACACTCCTACTGAGAATGCCGTAAGTGCTGAAGATCCTCCTGCCCACGCTCACAATCACTTTCTGTCCTTTTCAAGTTCAGAAACAGTGATTATTGATTGTTATTTTTTCTTCTCCTCTGTGCGGTGGTCTTTTAAAGCTGACAGCTCCGTGTTTGTGTACATGAACCAGTCTGTCAACAGAAGCTGCTCCCTTCTGTGCCGTCTTTTAATAACTCTCCTCAACCTTGAAGTTCCTCTCTCCCAGTGGGAGATACTGAAATGGTGCATCAAGGAGACTGTGTGTGTGTGTGTAGTTGTGCACTTATGTGTAAATACAGAAAACAGAGTATACGCTTTGTGCAGAAAAATTCCAGGTTCCACCAGCTTGAGGTTGAATTCCCTCCTCGATATGAACACAAGCTGACTCATCCAGTCGTCGCTCTTTGCTCTCGTCGGAGAGTCTCTGGAATAGGCATGAACATCTGGTGGTGTATGCCGGTGTAAATGTGTGTGTGTGTGGAAAACGAGAACAGTAACTGTGTGTGTGTAAGCACAGTGACACCGAGGCATAAAAGAGTAAAAGAGCAACACACACTTGTCGACACACAGGGTCTTTGTGAACGGGGGGGAGGAGAAGGCGAGTGAGAAGTGTGAGTTTAGTTCTTTGGGGCGTTTGTTCAGCACGTCTCCCACGTCTCCTCATGTCGTCTTCCCCTCTGAAGCTGTAGACTCCTTTAGTCCAAACACACGCCCGACCTCCTCTCCTTCCTTATGTGTACGTGTGTGTGTATTACTTTGTGCAGATTTTTGTCTCTAGAGTCAAACAAATGAGGAAAATCCTGTTACAGGGGTGCGTGACCCCGGTGGGTTGGTGTTGGGGTTGACGTGTGTGTGCGCAGGCTGGCCCGTGGGCGTGTACGCGCCACCTGTGCTGTGCTGGGTGACCACGGTCTGGTAGTAGGGCTCCGTGTCTGCGGTGGCGCACTCCTCGTAGCCAAAGGGTGTGCCGATCCCTTTGAGGCCTTTGGGCTGCCGCTTCCACGAGTTATAGTAGGTGGGGTCGCTCATGTAGTGGTTAACGAAGGAGTGCTTCGGCTGCTCGTCCTCGTAGTCACTGTCCGTCAACTGGAGACAAACACACACACAAATACAGCAGGGTTAGATCTGGACAGTTCATAAAAGTAACAAAAACAGACACACAACCACAAAGCACTCAGAGAGCACGAATCTCAGCCAAGGTATAATCCAGCTGTACCAACACTAGACTGAACTCTGTGGCCCTGTTGTGGTGAAATAGAAATGAAATAACACTATTTTCTAAAAGTATTGATTTTGTCAAAAATCAACTTATTTGCTCCTTAGGTACGCTGCACATTACCCACAATGCAGCTCAGTCCTGCTGTGTTATACTAGCATCTAGTGGTGTCCTCAGTCTCCTCAGGCAGAGAGGAGCAGCAGCTACAGACGTCTGGTTAACTCTCTTCTTTCTAACTCCACACTGTTGATTGTTTTTGTTTAAACACGTGGTCTTTGTCATCACTGACACTTTAAGCAGCTCCTCTGAAGTCACCAATAACTTCATACAACTCTCTGAGATCTGTCAATAACCTTCACTGATGTGTAAAATTGGTGTACTTTCCCTTTAATGTGAAAGGGTGTGGGCTCCAATACATAGCATCACATTGTGTGCAGTGTTTTAATTTGAAAAGACACAAGAGGAAAGGTTGGAGCTGAACTGAACATGGTTTTCTTTAATGTTTGATCAGAGGGTCTTAAACTGCTTCAGCAGGTTGAATCTGTGATGGAGACAGACAACCCTGTGATTTTAGTAATTTATTCTGTCTTTATTTTTAATAAGTAAAACATAGTATAGCTCAGAACACTGTACTGTACTCTTATGTAGTATTATATATATTTCTACAGTGTTTGTTTCCAGTTTAGAAATATGACTAGATTGTATGATTGGGTTTTCAAATGTTATTCTTTGTATAAAAGTAAGTAAAATACACACATATTTGACAAGACACGGTCAGGAGACGACAAGGACTCAGGGTAGAGACAGATGGACGCTCAGGTCTGAACCAGAGGACACTGGAAAGTTAAATCACTTCTATTAAAAATTTGAAAAAAAAAAAAGGGTTTTTACAATCCCCACAAGAAGACCCAGGAAGAACCAGACGAGGGATCCCTCTTTCAGGATGGACAGATGCTGTGTGTATCAAATGGACTGATAGTAAATTGATGGAAAATCAAGATGGTAAAACTGTAATTACAATGTCAATAGATAAGAAAAGTATCTGTCCTGAGAGAGGGAGAGACAGACACATAAAAAAATACCTCTGACTCAGAGACCTCAGTGGGTTTCTCAGTGAGCGTGGTGCTCTCAGTGAGCACAGCTCCGTTATAGTTGTTACAGATGTCCTCGTCCGAGTAGTGGAGACCACCTGGACTGGGTCTGGGTGGAGACCTGGGCCCACACACAAACATTAAGTACATCAGATTTTTTTTATCAATTCAGGAAAGTGTGTGTGTGTGTGTGTGTGTGTGTGTGTGAGAGTGAGAGACAGAGTGTGTATGTGTCTCACCTCGTCCCGTTCTTCTTGAGGAAGGAGTTCTTGGTATTCAGTGTTCTGCTGTTGAGCTCCAGGGCAGTAAACCCTCCATTGTCCAGCGTCACAGACTCCTCTGCTGTGGACATGTGCTTCCCTGCAGGGAAAAAGTAACAACTGGTTCAGATGAATACTCAAAATTCACAACAGTTTTTCCTAAAATTGTTCATCTCCCTACAGAGTTCAGTGTAATCTCCTGTTTATTTATGGCGTTTTCACACCAGCATCATTTGGCAGTCAGGCAATAACAACACAAACTACCTTCATCATGTATCCACCAATACCCGTAAAAAATGAAACAATAAACGGAGGCAATGTTATGTTTTAGATGGAGAGAAATCTGATTGCAGTTTGGAACGCAGTGAGGTGCCAAACAAAAATCTTCCCACTTTGTCTCAGCTCTTGATGATGTTTGTGTCCTGCCTGGACGCTCTCTCTCCTCCTACAGCCCCTCCCTCGCTCTGTTTGATCGCTCCACTGCCCACAGGTTGTGCCAAGCTTTCTGTGGCAACTCAGACCAACACCTGTCCTGATGTAACCTGCACTTGTCAGGGCACACACATACACACACACACACACACACACACACACACACACACACACAAAGAAACTTAACAGATGGAGAAGATGAACTTAGCATCAGGGGACCAAACAGAAAAGTAGTACAGGTTGTTGTTTTCAACCTCAGAGCTGAATAATTTAAGTGCAAACCTATTTTAGGTCTAAAAACCAAAACAATATCTGATGTTCCCTAAAATCAGTCTCAGTGTTTTGTGACTTTCAGAGAGTTGTAAACACTCAGAGGAGAGTGGGCTGTCTTTGGTCAAAAATACACAGATAAATAAATAAGAAATGAGAGGTGTGGTGACTTTCAGCATGACAACGCACCACAACACGGCTCGACTGGTGCTTGGTTGGTGCAAACTAAAATACCACAACTGTTTGGTGGAGTACCATTACATTGGGTACACACCTTTATGTTCTCCCAGGATGAATTGTGTTAATTTGTTGATCACCTATTTGTCATCCAGCACTTTTTATTAGTCCATGCTTTGGTTTATGACCAAATTTAAGCAAAACCGGTAACATTCACATCATTCTCAGCTATGTGGTTAATACTGAATACAGTAGCATACAAGTAGTATACAATTGTGTTCAACAAAGATGGAAAGTACATACTTGCTGAACATCAGTGTAAGTGCAGCATGCAGATGTTAACATACCAAGATCAAATCCATAAAATTCAGATTTTGTATTTCTATGAATGAAGAGAGAGAAAATGAATTTTGTAGGTATAAAAAAATGCCAATATTAAAAAAAATGCCTATATAAAATAAATATATAAACAAAGTGGATCTTCATTTTGAAAGTCATCTAAGGATGCTGTGTATTCTTTTACCCTTTGGTAATGCATTAACTTCATTCACCGTGTTGGTCTTTCATTATGTTTGTATATTCCTTTAATGGCTTCTGTGGCCAAATGCCAGCTGGAAACTAAATGCTAACATGATGTGCACTGTAGATCTTCAGAGATAGGACTCTGCATACTGAGTTGAATAGGAAGAATCATTATTTCAGTTCTTATTTTCAAAGAGCATTTCACACATACATGATGTCAGGGACAGGAATAAGCATGCATCTGGATAAATGAAGGAGACTGGATCATCTGAAGCTTACAACTTCATGTACAATGAATGTATTAATACACAGAGAAGGCTTTGATCCAGTGTGCAGGATCACCTCTTCATCTAGACATTTCATGTGCCTTTGCAGAGATCATCAGTGGTTGTGAGCTGCAGGAGGTGTAATGATGAGATATGTGGATGAATACAGAAGTCTAGATTAAGTCTGCAGGTGGTCCAGCAGTGCCTGATCCTTTAGAACACAGAACCAGTTAGAAACAGCAGGGAACATCTGTTTAAATTACAGTCAGTTGAAATTCAGTCTGCTCTATGTGACCACAGCAAACATCCACAGGAGCAATGTTACTGTATCAGCTCAAAAAAACAAAACAAAAAAAAACATCTGAACAAATACTGTTGACATGCTTGATAACTACATCATTACCACCAGTGATTCACATTGTTTTTCTTATAGAGGCTGCAGTGTGCAGCTTGCTCCTCTTGGAGGCGCCGTGAGATGGTAACCGCTAACCATAACGTTCACTCTGCTGACACTCAGCTCTAAACTGTGACCCCTAAACGTCCATATAAATCTTCAGCTCTCCACCTCCTCCCTCTAATAATGCTATGAGACAGGAACCAGTTGTGCAGAAAATAATGGTCTGCCCTGCAATAGACATGTTCAAGGTGGAGATGCTGTGTGTTAGTCAGTCACAGCAGTAATTACTTGGTTACATTCCAAATCAGATGATTGTACCCTCGCTGCTTTAGAAATGTGACTGCATGCCTATAGGTTTTTGTAAAATGTCATGTTTTGAAGCGAAGTCTTGCCTGCAAGCGAGAACATCCTAACTCTACTGACTGTGCGCACTGAGCTGATGGATGCCAACTGCATGCTATGTGGTGCAATTACAAAATAAGATTAGACTTAAATGTAATTTATGTGACCTCTGTTTATTGATCCAAGAGGCAGAGGTGCACAGATGGGGGATGGGTGTGGAAGGGGAAATTGCGAGGCGAAGGGTTCATGAACAACCCTGTGTGTATGAGTGATCGTTGGTGTGTTTGTGGGGTGTGCACAGAGTCCAGCGGTCCAGCTGGCTGTTGTATCATCTGGCAAAAATGTGAGAAAACAATACAGTATGTGCATTGTTGATTTCAGCCAGCTCATGTTTGCTCTGTGTTTCTAATCCAGCTTGGCACCGGCACACATGATGTGGAAAAAAACAAAAGAAGCATTTGAGAATTTATATAAAAACTCAGTGTTGTTTTATGTATATATTACATTATTTTCTCTTTAAGGGCAGAGACATTAAGAGCTGCATGTTGTTAGTGCATGTTATCTCTGGCCATAGGGAGGAGCTGGCACATTAACAGAAGGTGTTAAACTTGCTAATAGTCTATTTCTGTAATTCACATCCTCAGGAAATGGGACATCGAAGACACGGTTCCACACAGATGAATCCAAGGTGGGATCACTCACCAGCTCTGTTAAACTGTCTGTATACACCAATTAGAAAGATTTAAGTTTTACAGTAAAATTATATTCACTTTCCCTTGTTTCCACTGTGGGTTTATGAAAGTAGAGTTCACAACCGTGCTACAAAAATACAATTAGCAGCAAATGACCTACAACTTCTCACATCATCAACCTGTGTTGAGCACCAGGACAGTAATGGCAGTGTGGCATGTTGATGTTTAAAAGACAGCACACAAACACAGTCTGTGCTGTCCACATTGCATGAATTTATTGCTGCAGAGGCTAATTTGGGTCCCAGCGGAGGATTAGTTGACCCTAAAAAGGATCTTTAGAGATATGTGAGGCTTGTACTGTATGTGTGCATGTACATGCATGTTAACACCTTTTTCCTCAGCTGTTCAAATATATTTTTACTTTCAAGTTGCGTGGGATGGAGAAATCTTTACCAACTGCATTTGATTTTTTTTGGTGACAACTGGCTGAAAGTGCAATAATAAGTCTTGTTGAAGAGACTGATGTATTTATTTTAGCTCCAGGTTAAATGTGGTTCCTAAAAATAATGTTGTTTTCTGCTCAAAACAGCTGCATTAGAGACAGATTTAAACATATTGCAGAGTTGGTTATTGAGGGCTTTTTTTTTTGTATATATAACCCAAATCTGTCTCACACACAGCAAAGAGAGAGGAGTTAATCCAGTAAGATGCCAGAACAGTCATGGTTCAGTCTGGGAGGCTGGAGATTGAATAACTTTCAGCTTTGAATATTATAAGCAGACAACACATACATGCTGTGTGCTCTGTATGTATCATATTTCTAGGATTATCAAGTCGGGGAGAGAGACAAGTTAGATGTCAAGCACTGGAGTTACAAAAGGAGGAAAGGAAAGCTGGTGAACTGTTGGGAGTCGCAGTTTGTGTCAGCAGTCTCTTTTAAAAAGGCAAGAAAATCCTTTGTGGTGAGAGAAAAGGGAAGAGTCTGAGTCAAACGCAGTTCAGGGGAGAGGAGAGGATGGGGGAGGTTTATTTTGCAGTAAAGCAGAAGACATGGATGAGAGCTTCAGCAGGTTTGACAGACGTAAACAAGGAGCAAAAGGAAAACTAAGTGAGAATGGAATATGTTGGTTTTATGTGAAATCCTTGTGGAGAAGCCAGAGCAGGTTGGTTTACAGGACTGAGGACAGAGAAGGTCAAAGGAAGGTAGGAGGGCAGAATGAACTGTGGAGGTGGAGGATGGAGAGGAAAGACAGAGGAATGAGTCAGGTGGAGGAGGAGAGGACCAGATGGAGACAGAGAGAGAGGAAGAGCCGGGAGACTGTGCCAAGTGGGGATATCACAAAAGGAGACCGAGTCACTCGCAGAGAGCAGAATAGAGACTGACACAAATTGATGGTCCGAGACATGAGGAGAGTGGAAGTGGAGCAGGCTCCAGAGAAGAATAAGCCAACTCCAATTTTATCTTTCTGAATGAGTGAAGAGGCGGAGAGGGAAATATTGCACGAACACAGGAGAGGTATAATGAAATAATTCCCCTCCTAGTGCTGTCTTATCACTGGGATGATGATAAATCAGCTGTGGAGAGTCAGTCACAGAGCAGAGGAGCATTGGATGAGGAGGCAAAGATGACTTTCTGGGATAGGATAGTCAATACTGATCAATCTGTTTATAGTGATTGAAGACAGAGGGGGGAAATCTATATATTTTTCTATTTACAGAAGGGTCAAGGTCAGGAAAAGGCAACTGTGAAAGATTAACATGAACGACAAACTTTGCTGCACCTGTCAGGGTTTACCAGGGATTACAGTGAAAGACTCATACACAGATGGGATCTGTGAGGCCACCAAAATAGATCACAAATCTCATGTACACGTTTACAGTAAATTCACACACAAGGGTCGGTTGGAAATGATGATCGGGCTCTCTGCTCAGAGATAAGATATCAAAATAAAAGTCATGTCTGGGTGCACAGAATGACAATGGCAACAATGACTTAAAATAGATGGTGACAAATTGAAATGGCAGTGTAGATACTGTATGTGTTAAAAGGACACTGAGAAAGCAAAGTGGTCATTTGATCCACATGTCATCGGGTAAGCAAAAAAAACCCAAACAACCGCATCCAACTGATAATGAAATAAATAGCAGAGTATGATCAAATGTTTACACTGGAACTACAGTAAATGAGCAAGATTTTTTTTATATATCAGATTTAATTGATCATTACTGCAGATAGATGTGAGGTAGTTAGCTTTAGGTGAGTCAGTCTGCTCCACAGGGTGGGAGTTTGTGGAGAGCATAAGGGAAGGATTTCCTGTTTCTGACTCATAATGCTGCAGGGCAGCAGTTTGGAGAGTAAATGACCAGGAGCAAAGAGTTCAGCTCCTTCATAATGGATCAGGGTGAACACGTAAGCCCCCGAACTTGTAAAATATGCTGGAATCCCCACAGCATCATAATGACGAGTCTTCTCTTCCATCTTTTCTTTGTTCATGTTTTCACATGGTTTCATTCATGAAGTATTTCTCCATAAAGTCAGTGTTGTTGTCCAACATTATTGTCCATGCAAACCTCCAGTAGCCACAGTGCAGTTTCTAAATTCAATGCATACCTGCACATAAACAGATTTTGTGCATGTGTTTACAGACATCTATTTCACATCATCCAACATGTGAGCTGGCTTTGCATAGCTTTCTTCTCTTTAAATGTTTTAATATACGTGCAGTGCCTCTTACCATTCCTGTGCTGTTAACCACCTATTTGCATGCTTTGCTGCATGAGTAAGCAGGCAGGCTGAACTCCTGAAGTTTATGCACTTTCTCTACCTAATGGACTGTACAAATGTGGTGAGTGGAGAAATGTGGCAGTACAGTCTGTGGGTGCTGAGTGACAGTTCTGTTTATAAACTGAGCAGAAGAAATATGTATTCTATATTATGTATCTTTATAGCATTATTAGAATAGTAAAAGTAAATACTGTAAATACTTATTATTATGTGAGTTTTCAGTATCATATGATCAGATATCATATCTTATAAAATCTTTATCAGGTAATTTCTATACTTACCTCACACCTGTGCTGCAGCTGCAGCACTGCAGAATAAAGCAGAGCGCAGCATGTTTCTAACTCTTACCTCCAATGAGTGTGTACCTGAGTGTGTTCTGTAGCTTGATGTGTGACTGTGGAGCGACGGCAGGAGATGTGGTGCAGTGCTGTTTCTGCCTTTCGCTGCTGTAGTCTCTGTGGCGCTTAACATCATTACTGCCCTCCTGTCACCACAGCAACCGGCCTGGTTACATCCTCAGCAGTGCTTTTGTTTAGGCATTTATTGACTCTGTGTGTGTGTGTGTGTGTGAATGTTGGGTGTTTGTTGATGTGAATGTATATCGCAAACAGCAGAGAGTCAATCACTACTATCCACATGTCAATAAGAACACAGTGCGGCCTTTAAGTGAATGAATAACCACAACATTCATTACTCTACATCCTATCAGACAATCAACTTTATTAGCACACCTCTCCATCACCCTCTTCCTCTCATCCCACCACGCTTTCAGTATTTCCCAGGACGAGGCCACATGCTGCCTGCTCTGACTGAAGGTTTAATAACACTAAAAGGTTCACCGCTCTCCCACACCTCTCTTTTCTCTCTCTCTGTAACCTTGATCGTTACTGAAATTATCAGGTCTGATCTAATAACTTACCTGCTTATGAGTCACGACAAGTCAGACAAACAGTGGCGTGCATATCAAAAACATTTTATGGTAAATTTTATTTTCACCGCAAACACATGGAAGTTGTGAGGAAAAACCACTGTGGGAACTTCTTGCTTGTTTTGTGGTGAATCTGCTTGACTCGGGAGTCATATATCATGGAAGTGAACAGATTAAATATCTATAATTAATCAACAGAAACCCAGAGTGTGTGCTGATGTATCTCTCAGAGATGTATCACTTCTCAGTGTTGAATAATAGATATTAAAGCGGGTTTTCAGTCAGTGCAGTTGAAAGCACTGCATTGTACTTGGCGCTCTGTGATGGATATACAGTTCCTATGTATTCTACGCAACATTAAAAGCTACAGTATACTTCATGTTAGAGTAAAAAGAATCTGTCATGTGCTCCACCAGTAGTGGAAAATAAAGAAGTACATTTACTCCACTGTATTTAAGTGCATTTTTACAGTGCTTGGACTTTGTTATATGTTGTATTTCCATTACCTGCTACTTTAAAGATTTTAATGTGAAATTCAATTCTTTCCACTTCACTGTAGAATGGAAGAAGCTAACATCATGTCACCCATTGTTTTGTGGACTTGAATTTTGAAGCCAGGAGTTGGGTATTTGAATGTCGCCATGTTGGTTGTTTGGAACCAGAAGTGACCATAATGAATAATAATAATGAATGAATAAAATAAAGAAAGGAGTGAGGTGGCAGGTCTGACCTTTGAACCTGAGGGCACTGCCCAATGTGTATGAGACTAGAGACCAAACCTGTTGATCAAACTAGCCACGCCCCTAAATCCTCCTCTTCTTGAAGCCTAATATCTACGTAATGATGAAATGATTTTCAGATGGACCACCAGATCATTGATGAGAAGAGCGAACTTCAAATAATGATACCAGAATGACTTGTGTTGACTCAGTATTTCATGATTGAAAATGACGATTTTTGAATTGATGTCAGTTGGAGCCAGCATCTAGTGGCCATCGGGAGTATTGCACTTTTCTGCACTTCTGCATTGGCCTCATTTTCTAGTGCTGCTTTCTTTATACAGTGTATGGTCCTACATTATGAACTTTAATAGCTTAAATTTTCCAACTACTTAAAAAGTGGATTTAATTATTTTCACATTGAACTGCTTCCTCATGAACATTTTGCTGAAGTGTGTAAAGTTGTGTTGTAGTAATAAAATGTCTTTACTATGTGTATCTGAGTTAATTAACACCTCACAACATCCACTTAAAATGGCAACCATGCATAACAATCAACGCTTTGTTCAACGAATCACAGCCAAAATCACTGCATAATAATTTATTCACATATTTTTTTTCACATACTATATATTATTAATATTATTGCTGCAGTTGTGGCGCCTTTCAGGTATTCACTTTCAATATTCCCATAATGAAATTCTATGTTCATATCTCTTTATATTTTTCATCTTCATGCATGCTGAGTATTACATTTCACAGGAGCAGGATGCAAATAAATAAAACAGTCTCTTTTTTTAAGTTACATGTCATAATCTATCCATTCTATGTATGCTTCAGTAACATGCCTTTTTCAAAGTCCATAGGGGGAAAACACTTCTTGGAACATATAGTCTCCATTAGAGGGTGAAGGCATAACAAAGAGCACATTAATAATACATATTGTTAAAGCTGGCAATCTATGATTAATCTTCATAACCACCCAAACCCCTGTTCCCCCACCCAAGTAAAGCCTATCTATACCGCATAGGGAAAAGGCTAAGTGTAATCATTACATTTCATCTATGTACAGTAACTTTGAAATATGGCACCAAATCTGCTTGTGAAAAAAAGCTTGAGGTTACATGTTAAAATATTTGTGACTACAATACTTTTCCTGTTTAACTGAGAAAAGTCTGTAAGTGTGATTCCATTCATAGGCTTTCCACAGCCTTTCCAACACTGGCACACTTTTCTTGACTGTTTTCAGTGGGTTCTGAGAGTAAACAGCATGCCTCGCAGGCATTGGGAGCATTGTGGTGCATTAACACAGTGTCGGCAAGTAAATCTAAGTCATCTTCAGTGTGCCCCATGTCTCACTTTGAGCAAAACCTCGAGGGCAATGTCAGTCTGTAGTCTGATTGGCACCTAATGCAACAAAGAATATGAAGAATTGTGGCAATTTTAAGAAAAAGCCTGGCACACTGACAACAAATACTGTGCTCCAGTTTATGCTGATTATTTTAGTGCTCATAGTTTTTGTGGTTGTCTCTGTGAGTATTTAAAAAGGTGCTTGTTAGCCCACTGAGTGACGTCACTCCAACAATATGGACAATGAGAAAAAACATTATCTTTCTCTCAGTAGCTCAGATTAGTTTGGCATTCAATTTTCTGACTCAAGTCAGAGACTGGCTTTTTTTTCCCACACACACATGCGTATGCATGCACACGCTTAAGCTCTTGCATATGCGCACGTAACTGGAAAATTAGGGGATTATTTCTGACCTACGGCAAAGGCAAATAAAGAACTTCAGATAATTCAACCTCAGACTATCTTTACAGTATTTTAATATTATATGTAATTGCTCAGTTTTATCTGTTGGGTTCTTTGAAGGCACCTAGTGTCACCTAGGCAGAGCAGAACTCTCATAATGTAAGCTTTCGGTGTAAGCTTTGAAGGTGATTCTTCTCTCTTAAAGTGTCAAAAACTCTACTTGGTGAAGTAATGCTTCATCGTGACTACACAGAGTCTGTCTGTGCTCCTGAATAATAATGCAGTGGTGAGTTTTGTGCCCTACTGATCGGGGGTCCGGGGCCAGGGAAAAGCTCTTCTCCAAAATTTAAAAGGTCCTCGAGCCCCCAGGCAGAGAAGCCTCTGTCAGACGTAGGCTGACTCACTAGACTGGGTCCTGCCCAGGTTCGGGGCCTGGGACAGGTGTGAAACATCCTTCTTGCGCACTTCGCAGATGGACTTCCTTCGAGCTTGCACACCACGGATGGCCGTCTTTATCTTCCTCCAGCCCAGGTGGTTGAGCTCAGCCAGGTTGAGCAGTACGCATATGCCGCTTACCGCGAACATAAAGACCAGAAACACAGTCTTTTCTGTGGGACGAGACACGTAACACTCCACCTCCTTCACACACGGGTAGCGATCACACTCAAACATCCCTGGCACGTTGAAGCCGTACAGGAAGTACTGGCCGGCCAAGAAGCCGATCTCCAGCGCGTTGCGAAACACAACCTGGATGACGTAGAAACGAGAGATGCCTTCCTGTCGTCGTACTTTAGCACTCTTGTGTGTTTGAGGTAGACCCCTGGGCCCGTTAGGGATCTCTTTGACCTCCAGGCAGTCATGATCCTCCTTACTGCTGTCAGGGTGAACCAGGATGCCATTGATGTTGCGAGAGTGAAGCTTGCGAGCATGATGGTCATGATGGCGACCGTGGTGACCGTGACCATGGTGATCCATGTAAGGATGCAGGAGAGAGTAGCTTCGATCACGTGCTTTAGCAGACTGATGAACAGAATATGTGATGAAGCACAAGCTCGGCGTGCACACCAGGATGATCTGAAACACCCAGTAGCGGATGTGCGAGATCGGGAACGCCTTGTCGTAACAAGCCTGGTTGCAGCCGGGCTGCATGGTGTTGCAGATGAACATGATTTGCTCATCTTCGTACACCTTCTCGCCCACTATGCCAACTATTAGGATACGGAAAATCACCACCACTGTCAGCAGGATCCTGCAGAGAGACAGAAAGAGAAGGAAAGGGCAGGAAGGGGAGGGAGCAAAGTGGAGAAAGGCAACATCAGTTAATGAGGAGTAAATGGGGAGAGTTTCAGGAAATATGTAGGTAATACTCTGACCACTTAAAGTTGATTGCAAGTCCTGGTTCAGAATAATCTAACTGGTGACTGGATGTTGTTTTAGTTGTTTTTTCTGAAACTAAAGGGACAGAATGACATTATATTCACCTTGTACTATAATTTCAGATCAGCAGGAAAGAAATGTTTTCAGGCTACGAAGCCTTTTTAAACCAAGGTATGTGTCTGTATGTGTGTGTGTGTGTGTGTGTAGAGGGGGGGAGGGGGTGGGGGGTGCATGCATGAATGTGTATGTGTGTTTCACGTGTTATCTCACTCGGCTGCTGTGACAAACAATACTGTAGGATGGTGGAGCTGTGCTCTAGATAGCATGCACACATCAGGTCAGTTTAATAGACTAAAACAGGAGGTTTGTCAGAAGATAAAGGTGAATTCACACTCATCTTCACTGCCGGCTGAAACAGAACAACACGTTTGACTACCACAACACTGACATCAGTGTGTGTGACTGCACATATATGCTTCAACGGTGATTGTGATCTAATGTTGTTACATTAATTGTTTCTGATTATAGTAACTCATTCCTTCTGTTGTGCTCTCTTCTGTGGTGCAAAGCTAAATAATACCTGTGAAATTGCTCTACAAATCACCTATACATGTTTAAATGTTGACTTCAAGTGAGGAAACAGCAAGGCACCTTGCTGTCACAGTGTTGCAGAGCTCACATACCAAAAAAACAGTGAAATGCCTGATATCTGCCAAAATATCTATAAAATCTCCCAAGGACACTTAATTATGAGCAAAAAAAAGTGTGAGGATTTCCCACTGAGCATCATTAGTGCATCGCTGCAGTTATAGAAAGCTGTGTCCAAGGACCAGCGGAGTCCAGAGAGGAGTGCAGCTGAGGCCGCTGAGAGACTGGTGTGCTGTACTGTTTTCTTCTGGTGTCGATCCAGGATGGGCACTGCGGAGGAGGACTGGGGCTTTAGGGCTGCACTGTCAGCTCTTTCTAATGAGTGAGGAAAGCCTGCGCATCATGGGGCTCCCTGGTATTTATGCCACAATGCAGTGGATGTGCATGCTCCCTGTGTGGAGGACCCAATTACTTAGAAGACACTTGTTTCCAAGCACAGGAGGGCCACACAAGACAGCTAAAAAGACAGAGATGGATGCGAGATGGCCCCTGGTGGGTTAGAACATGGGCAGCTGAGTAGGACAATAGCCTTTAACGTGATGTAAGATTCCTGTGCATTTAAAATATGCACATAAGAGGCTGGTCTATTGTTATCTTGTTTGCATCTGCAAATCTAACGAGGACTCGTATCAAATGAGGATTCAAAACGCTCACACCAGCTTTCCATGGTCAGTTTCCACAGCAACCTGCAAATTAGTGAAAGGTGAGGATGTGGAAACGAGAGCAGGATGTAGACACCCAGGTATGGAGGGAAAAAATAGCCCAAAACTGTGGAGAAAATGTCACAGTTAAATTTAGGTGAAGTTGTGGGTTTGAATGAGGTGACGGAGGAGACAGCTTGTTAAAGCTGAGCGGAGGACAGGTGAAGGTAGAAGGTATAGCAGAGGATCATGTGTTAGCGTGAAACAGACTTAAAATAGAGCAGTGCGCCGCTGCAGGACTGTTTCTGCTCCACCTGCGAATGCAAGCCTGTGTGTGTTTTTTTGTGTGAGAAAGACAGACACGAGGACACAGAGACAAAGAGTTGAAGGCAGCCATGTGTATGACTTGTGCAAAATGGCAAACATGTCCAGCTGCCTGTGCTCAGAGCAGCTGCGAGTGTATACGCTACATTTACTTTCATTGTGTTTGAAAATACGGCAGAACAAAGCCTCTCTGCACCTTTGGACTTCCAAATTAAGTATGTAATTTACATAAAGACCTTGAGTCACTATCTGATCCTTTGCACCGAGCCTGACGTGTATCTGCCTTCACTGCTGGTTTGACGGCAGTGGATTTGACCGAAGGGCCAAAATTGATGATTCTCTGCAGCACAAGGAGTCATTTGATGCCTGCTGCTCACTGAGATGCAAATCTGTGGTCGACACTACTCATTTATATGCAAATATTTATTTAAGTAATGTAGAAAATATGACTGACTCGTGTTTAGTGTGAGAATCCGCAGCGCTGGATGTTGATTTAAAACTATATATCAGGCTGGAGGCGTGTCGGCATTCACTGTGTTACTATTTTAGGTCTGCTTCTTATTATCCTAGTGATAATTACTACACTGTAGTAACATTAACTAAATGTCACGAAGTCCACCTGCTATCTACTTCTTTGTATGATAACACATACACCAGATTATTTTATTTATGTACATCTACAGCATTCTGAGTTGAGTTTCAGTACATGTTTTTTTCTTGTGATAGATGGTTTGTATTATTATTATTATTATTATTATTAGTAGTATTAGTATTAGTATTAGTGTGTGTAAACTGCAGAATAAAGACAGATGCAAGAACTCTGTACAACTATTTTGCAATCAGCAGTCTTAATGCAGTATGTTCTGTGCAGGCCTGTGACATCCTCATTATCTCATGTCCATCCACTACCCCAATACTCACTATACACCGCACTGTACTATATCTAAGGCTTGTTTTATTTACAGTCTGGACCCTCAAGATATCAGACTCATTACAACATTGTATACATTTATTCGTATTGCTGTTTAGCACATTTTAAACTGTTCATTTATTAAAGTATAAAGTTGCCAATATACAAGAAAAAAGTGTCCTTAAAATGCAGCACTGGTGACTTGAAACAGTCTAAGTTTCAGTATTTAGACACACAAATGTAAAATGGAAGTAGTAACACTCAAATACAGTTTCTCACAGTTCTTTTATCATTTAAATTGAGCATACCCTGTGAATTCTGTCTGACTCCAGAAGGTTGGACACAGGTTACAAACGTGTGGCGTTTTGGCTGAAGGTGAAAAAACTAAACCTGTTTCTGCTCCTTCAATGAAGGATGAATACAGCAGTCACTGTGGAGTAATTGCTAGTTTCTCGTGCATAACGTCATGTAAAGCAAAAGCCGTGATGTAACTGGTCTTCACGTGTTTATCACCATGAACTTTGCTATATGCAAATTTTGTTAATAACGCTCAGAGATTATATCCTGACTGACAAAATATCAGAGTTTATTCGCTTATGTTGACTTAACTGAATGCAGCACAAACAGCAGATTTAGGCACTAAGATTTAGAAAAAATATGGACTGCAAAGGAGAGACGTTTGGTATCATTTTGAAATGAGACATCTTGTGACTGCAGTTTTCTAAGTGCAGCTTTGATGACCTCAACAGTAAGAACTTCCAGATGTAATTACAGACTTTCCTTGGTGCAGTATTGTGGATATTTATTCTGTACCTTTTTTGTCATTAAAAAATCCCACGACATTGCACGTATTGACTGCTGTGTGTGTTTGCAAGTGTGTGTATTTGTGTATGTGTGTACTCTACTGCTGGATAACAGGATAATCAGCATGGGGCAGATTGCTGCATTAGCAGAAAGCAGTGCACGGAGGTTATCTGCAAACATCAGTGTTTTAAGTCCTGCGGAGTAACTAGCCAATACTGTAAGTTAGAGCAGATTGGAACAGGACATCCCAGAGGCCTGAACCTGCAGAATATTCAATAACCTTCATAAATGATGGAAACTATTTTAGAGATCGTACTGTCTCAAACCTGAGCAGCAGAATACAAAAATAAACTCACTCATGAAGTTGATTCAAAAAGGAGAGCATGAGGAAAGGCTCAGGGATTAAAGCACAGTTTTAATCACATGATTGATTTAACCAGAAGATCCTTAAATGGCTGGTAAATGATCTCTCTCATCAGTCACCACTCATCACCTCACTTAGCCGCCTGCTTCCAGGAGGAAATGATTTGAGCTGATACTACTCATTTTTGGAGACCTTGTAAATCCCTAACATTTAATAAGATTTAAAAGAAAATTAACCCATCTGTGACCTTAGATTATTTTTATTTTCTTGAGCTGACAGGCGATGTTTTTATAAAGAGCAAAGCTCAACAGCGGCTCATGGACACGCTGACGCTGACGTCTAGAGTGACGACAAGAGGAGTAAAGATAAGGACATGGTTCTTTGTCGCTGTGTAACCTATTCAGACTGATCTGTAGGCAGCTGACTGACCTGTAAGATTGTGTGTACAGTGTAATGGTAGCTGCTCTTCGGCTGGTGTGTCGGCTGGACATGCAAGCTCTGTCTTTCCCAGAGGCTTTTACACACAGACACACACACACACACACACATGCAATACGTTCATTCATACAGCAGCTGCTACTGCCAGCTCCGGGGAGAACAGTGGCCCCGAGCACAGGAGCAGATGCATCGGGAAAACACACACACACACTTGCTCTCACACACTGTGAATATAGTAAATCTCCCTCTGCTGTGTATAAGTCAAGAGTAACAAGCATATGAGGGTATATATTTGTACATGTAGGTCCACAGACTGGCCTCTGAAGGGTTGGATAAGTGCAGTATTATCTGTAGTGAAGAGACGGTGGGTAAAAATATTCTTCCCGCCCATACGCTCGCAATAATAAGCTCCACTGCTTGCTGATGGCAGCACATAATGAATAAAGACCTTACTAGGCCGAGAAATTAGGCAGCTTAATTATCAGAGTGCAGACATTTCTTTCCTGCCGCCCCCCATCACTGCTCCTCTCTCTGCTAACTATTTTAATAGTTCAAAGTCTTGCCCACATATCAGGCAGACGTGCATGAATGCCTGAGGTGCCACTAAGAGTCGGTGTGACGAATACATTAATATAAGCTAAACTTGTGTGTGCTTTCCACTGAGGTGGCTCACTCACTCCTGACCTCTCAAAAGTAAAATATCTTGACCTATAAATGGTTTAAAAATAAACTAGTCCGACTTTTTAAATGTGATTTTAGACTTAAATCATGCAGGTCATTTATCCTGTAAGTTTGCTTCGTGCCACACCACAGAGCATATGCAGAAATGTAATTATGTCACTTGCTCATTCAACATCTCAGGGGGAAATGGCTTCCAGCTGTTTGTCAGGAATAAAGGAGGAAACAGAGGAAGGTAATTGGAGGAGACTCTACAGGTATCTGTGCCAATTATACCACGGCTGGCAGACATAAACAAGATCTCAGACAAGATCTTCTGATGGTAAAAAACAAAGATTCTGTTAAGAAAATAATCTATCAGAAATAGACTGTGCTGTGGGTCTGAGGAAATTTTTGACAAACAACTTTTCTGTTAACTCACTGCACGACCTAACCATGCATGATGATGATGCTGAGCACACCAGATGCAGCTCTCCTCCATCCCATTTGTCTTTATGTCATCTAAAATTACCCTTTCATCTCAATTCAAGCTAAGAGGGGCAAAACATTATGCAGAAGTGTTTCTATCAAAAATAAATTGAAGGCTAAAAAACCTCCAAATGAAGGGTATCAGCATTTCTTCCTTTGGATCCCAACCAGTAGATTTTGCTGATTGCATCAATATATGGGTTCAGAATATTCCATAAATCACATCAAATCTGGAGTAATGAGAAGTTCGACATAAAGGACACAAAATACACAAAATACACAGGAGATTGGTTTTATTTTGATGTAAATATAAAACTGCAATTAATTTTTGCTCAGTACATCTAACCTGTTTGGTAGAGAAGAACACAAGTGAAGCTTAACTGGCACAAATAAGTTCGACTGCACGCAGCACTTACAGGAAGTGAAACTGTTTTGTTCAGCATTTTGCTTCATAGCTCCACTTCAGTTAGAAAATTCCCAAAATGCTTGAGCTCTGTTGTATCTCTGCAATATGTTTGGAGTCACTGCAGGGACTGACATGACTTCGCCTCCTTGGTCATATTGGCCACTGGCTCGGCTGACTAGGCATTGCTCCACTTGTGTAGAATAAAGTCGATGGAAGATTCAAGGATGTAGAAATAAATCTGTCCTGACGTAAACAATGAAATGTTCATAACTGTTGTTGTTCTGAGAGAATCTTTGCACAAAATACACTTCCATCACAATTAACTGCATGTTCTAGACGTGAGGTGTTCATTTGTGTCAGTAACCTGAAATACATGAGCGAGCCCAGTCACACTGGTCAGTAGGTTATGTTGTGATATTTGTAAAAATCAAAGTGTAGTTAATCCCACACCTCACTTAAAACCAGTAATACTACTGTATTTTTTTTTAAAGTTATTAATCCAAACAGTGATATGATAATGTCACATTGTAGTGTTTTGATTTCACCACTAAAAAATACCATTATCAGGAAGTTATTTTCCGAATTTTAAACGACATTGATGCTCTATGGGAAGCAACGCATGTTTGACCTTCATTTTTAAAAAGAGGGCATTTTAACTGATTGTATAATTTGGTAGATGCATAAAATTACTTTTCATAGGTCTTGGAAAAGGTTCATCCAGAAGTGTTTTTGAAAAATATCTGTGGTGCTAAAATGTTGCTGCAGTGAGAGGTTAATAAACCAAAACTCTTCTGCACACAAATTAGAGAGTGAGCATGTGAAGTTAAATATGACTGTGTGAAGTTAAATATGACTGTGTGTAGCAGTACACTTTTCCACTACATGGTACCTACTCTACTCAACTCAACTCAACTCTACTCTACTCAATTTGTTGTGCTTTTCCATTGGCAAAAAGTACCTGGAACTTGGTACCTGGTCTGACTTTTTTAGTACCTCCTCACCTGAGGTTCTAACAAAGGACCCGGCCAGGTACTAGCAGGTACTATAATCTTATTGGTCGGAATTGTCACTGCATCATTGCATCATCACTGCGTGGCATGCAAACATTTGTACCTGCAAGCCGACACAATCTGCACAGTAATAATTACAATAAGAAGTTTCTACTATGTAGGGAAAACACTAAATACATCAGTCCAATGCACAATAACAGTGCTTTAGTGCAACGATAAAATTATATTTAAAACGTCTACTGAAAAAAAAAAAAGCGTGAGCTCTGAGCACCCAGTCTGTGAAACAGCTGACGGAGGTTGTAGCGAGAGCTCACATCTCTGAAAACGTCGGAGCAGGTTTTTAACCAGGCTCTTAATAAATTAAAAATGAATATTAACATATAACATATTTGAAGATATAACAATAAATTTCTCTCCTGAAACAATCTTCAAACTGCGTCTGTGACACCACAACAGTGGATTTATGAAAATTACTTTCTCCCCCTTGACCTGACGGCCAGCTACGGAGGAGAGGCTATCCTCTGTAATGGGAGCTGAGGAGAGTTGAGTTGTATCCAGTAGAAACCATGTAATGGAAAAACACCATTACTTGTGTCACAGTCGCTAACTTTGTCTCTCTGCACTTTGGTGTTGGGAAGGAAGTGTACAGTATTGTCACTTGCAAGTGGAAATTAATGGAAGTAATGACAGTGAAAAGTAACAGAAAGGTTGGGTTGGGCTGATCATTATGAACGACCATCCTTTGTTAAGGTAAAATTTGATTTGTGTAGCTATAATGGCATTTCTTAAACATGACCCACATGTTTCGTATCATCTGATATCAATAAGTGTGTTATTGGTGCTCTAGTAACTCTCTTGGAAAATGATGGCTAAAGTTTTTCTTCCCTGACAAACAGGGATGTGTTACAGCCGCCATCTCTTTATATTTCTGCCATTAGTGTTGCAGAAACTTTTCTTCCTGATGGTGAATTTCTGTGTTGCACCACCTTTTAATTCCGTCACAATTTGACTTGCCACCCCTTCTACTCTATTATGAGCAATTTTGGTACACAGTCTAAATTTTATTCAGAAATCTACTCTGGAAATGAAAGCACACTGACACGATGGTTCACTGATACAAAAACACTTTTAGGCATTTGTACTTTCTCTATGTAAAAGCTCACTGCGGTCACATACTAGCATTATGGAAGATAACTCGTTGGGATTAATGAAATAATAAATTTAGTTTTTTAATCTGAAAACATTGCACTGTTAAAAACGTATTTGGTATAAGTGAGGACAGGTGTATCAGGTGTGAAATAGGAGTGTGCCGGCATGAGGAGGTGATCGGTCGACCAGTTCCTTGCTCCTGCTGGTGGATGGCTCCTGTCAGATGATAGTGAACTATATAATGAGATCATGGTGCCATTGGTGTGGGGAGAGACACTCATCTCCCACCTCTCTTGACATCTGCTTCCTAATTTTGTCCATCTATGGTGTTTTCAAAGCTGATTCCTTCTTTGTTCTTTTGGTGTTTTTTAGCTGTAGGCTGCCATTTCTTTTAATTTAGTTTAGTTGGAGGTTAAGATATTGCACTTAGTACTTCATGAGTGTTCTGCATCAAAAAGCGGTCATGGGGAGAAAGACTCTGCTATGTTGTGAAGAACACTATTACACAGAAACTTACTGAGATGCACAGTACTGCATTTTCTTTCAAATTAGTCGTAATTTTGTCTTGATGAAATAAATGTTTACTTCAGTCAGTACATTTGACTCTAAGGATTTTGTGTTAAATGTGCTACATTAATGATTCGTCCATCTTTATGACTTCATGATTTTCTATTGAAAAATAGCCCACTGATAATAAAAAGTTAACAAATCCTTTTCAAATCTAATTAAAATAGATTACCACATGTGAGAAGTCATGTGAATAAAGAACATTTAAGTTATGCATAGGGAAACATTACATGCCCGATAAGATTCATCCACACCACTGATGTGTTGCTGAAATGAATAATAGCCTGCGCTGAATGAAAGCTGAGCTCAGCTTTACTGGCAAAATCCCCCCGTCAAACAGTATAATCAATAGCATTCAACATCAGGGATTGCTGCACAAATAAACTAATGACAACTCTGGATGCGCAGAAAAACGGTTTCATTTGAAAGACGCTCCCGCTTCTCACTGCAGTGTGATGGATAATCCTGTCAAATGCTGAGATATTGACGCCATTGTTTTGCTTTGCAACACAATCTTCTCAGGCAGTATAGATTTTATCTGGGGGAGATGACTACTAATGATACATGAAGCATAATCTTGTTCGTTATTAGACAGGATGATGCCCTCAATTTGAGCAGAGCCTTTCTACGCCTCTTATTCTTTATTCTGGGAGAACTAGGATGCCCTTCTCAAAGTAGGGTACCTCCTTCCCGTGGATATCCTGACCCATTTAGAAAAAGTGGAGAGACTATGTCCCTGAAAACAGCAGGAGTGAACGACTGGGCTTGTTTAGTTTCATCAAACCTCTCAGGACTGTCCTCTGAAGCTTTTTGAATCAACATTAAAGAGCAACCAGGTGCTTTATGCATCGCTTTGTCCATTGCATTAAAAAGCTGGTCAAACGCTGCATACATTTTTAATGAATGACTTGACATCAGTTGCAACTTGCAACAAGAGCCACATCACATTTATTAAGATTTTATGATTTATGTCGTTCAAGTGGGGAGTGATAGATGATGAATAATGGATCATTTAACTTTGTTATGCAGGGAGAGAACAAATAATAAGTGAATGGATATAGAAATATGAGTACAGAAATAAATAACATTTCTTTTCTAAAATGATTTTTATTCAGACTGAAGTGCCATAAATAAAATGCAATGCAAAATACATGATCAGCTCATATTCTGTGACAACAGCCTCTTATTAAAAGTGCTGTTTATTCAGCCAAACCTGTATTGCTGTGTTTGCATAGATCATGAAGTTTGCATGTGTTTGTCTCAGAGCAGCGCCAACCTCACCTTTTACAACAGTGACATTATGAGCTTCGCTTTCAGATGGATATGAAATTATAATCGCAGAAGGTCTGGTGTATTTTTAGCAAACCTCATCAATGCAGAGGACACAGTTTGAGTTTGTGTGTGTGCAGGCTGTTTCCTCAGCAGCAGGGTCAGTCAGCAGCTCCAGAGGAAGGAGCTCTGACACAGATTCTCGGCACCAAACCTCTGCAGAGGGAAAACTTTTCTTCCTTCCTCTGTCTCCTCCTCTCCCCCTCCGTACCCTTTTTGTTCTGCCTCTATAGCTCACATCAACTCCTCTCTATCCATCCGGCAACCTTTATTATTTTATCTACCTTAGATCACGCCAGTCCTCCATTATCTCTGCCTCTTTTTTTTTTTTTTGCTCTAGTCGTCTTTGGCGCTGACCTCACTACAGCATTGCAGTCTAGGGGAAGATGCATCAACACACTTTCTTTCTTTCTCTCTTCCTTCCTACCTGCAAGGTGTACAACTCAAACCCAAAGGCTTCATCCTCTCACGGTAGAACGCATCCTTTTTTGCTACATGCACACCTGTGGTCTGCAAAACATCTGAGCCCCACATGTGACCAAAATATTGGTGTATGTCCATTTTTAATGTGTGAATATTAGACATTTTATTATCTGTGTAAATATGGTATAATAATAGGGAGGAGAAAATTTGACTTTCTATATACAGGATTTAGAGCAGGCCTATACCAGAATGGACAAATGTCCTTGACGCTGTTTGCAGTGTTACTTGGACAAAATATGTAAATATGGCCGTCTAGCAAGCAGACGTCACTAGAATAAACATTGTATTTGCATGACATTGTGTATGTGAAGGTGTTTAAATGCTGGTCTGATACACAAGGACAAGGATAAGAAGAAAAGTTAATAACTAATGTAGAAAAAATAAGTGTGTGTGTGTGTGTGTGTGTGTGTGTGTGTGTGTGTGTGTGTGTGTGCGTGCGTGTGTGTGTGTGATAACAATAGTATTATAAAATAATGGAAAAGTCCTATCAGCTTTTTTTCTGGCAGTATTAGTTGCAAACATGATGACATTTTTTTTTTTTAATAACAGGTGTATTTACCATTTAATTGCATGTGTAATCTTGTGATTAAGTTAATTATTATTTGTAAAAAATGGTAAGACATATAACCACAAACATTATCAAGGCTGCTCGTGTCATATTTTACACAAATACCATCAGCAGGTCGACATTAAAACATTTTATTAAATTTGGTGACAACAATCCAGCATGTAGAGATCTGTATGGCACAGACAGGCAAACTAATTCCACTTGACCACTTTTTATTGCAAATTGTAATTAAATAAACTCAAAAACCTGCATTTTTATTATATACACAAAATATCTGGCCCTGCTTCTGTCAGGGCTGTTATCAAGCTACTTCTGCCCATCAAGACCAGAAACTTTTAATTAATAAATGAATTAATTTCCTTAATTAACAGACTGAGTGAGACTGAGTGAGACAGGTTGAGACGCTTTACAAGGCCGTACTGAACTGTCGGTTATCTAATGCTGAAAGCCCCAGGGTCGTTGTAACTGTGAATATACAGTAAATTTGGTTTGGGCTATAGAAAATGAGGTTAATGCAGCCTTGACAATGATTTCTTTCACTGTGTAGTCATGATTACAGTCATTGGTTATCCATGCACACACTGTACATTGGCCAGTTAGAAGTCAAGCTTATGGAAATCACAATACACAACATTAATCTTTGAATGAGTCGTAATATGCAAGGCACCTGTGGTTAGTCAGAGGCACAGAAGCAACAACTCTCAATTTGTCTGTCTCTTTGAAAGACCATAATTAAGCTAACCTATGCCACTGTGTAGAGTTGGTCCATTTCTATTTTTAACTCTGTTCTTTATTCCTAGGCTAATTATCTACCCTATGCCAGGGCATAGGTTAGCTTAAAACCTACAATTAAGAAACAGCTTAATTGTAGCTGGATAAGACAGTCTAGACATCCGATAACGTTATCTGACAGTGTCTCATGGTGGAACTACATCCTCATGTTGGCACTCAAAAAGATGACTGACATGCAACCATGTTCCAAAGTATTGATGCAGGGGAGACTTTCCAGCCATGGGGAGACATCACTGTTCTGCACTTTGGAACTGCATCCTTTGAACTGCAAGCGGAAACATGCAAACTATTCAAAGGTAACGACACACAGGCTGAACATCCTACTTGTGATGCCATCTAGCAGTTGCTGCATGCTCCGGCAACACCCCTGTGAAGTGCAGGACTTCACAATGCACAACAGTGCAACGCTACATCACAGTTGGTTGTGTTCACAAGGGCAACGGACCACACCTGACCACACCCAACTGTACTGTTGGGTGTGGTCAGTGGTGCAACAGACTCGAACCTTTCAACCCATAGAGGTCAGTGCAACAATTTTGACTCCATACGTAATTTAGTGTGGAGTTGCTCATTGACAATCTAGGAGGCACCTTTACAGCACAAAACTGTGCCAGTGGTGAACAATTCTCCAACTTGCTGGTACATCCAGAAACATCATTCTTATCATTTAGATGTTAAGTATCATTGATTTCCTGACCATGCAGACACATGCTTAAGATTAGGAATCAAGTCATTATCTTCAGTAGTTTTGTATTATTGCTAAGATTGTCTAAGAATGTCTAATATCTAAAAATGCCTTTTTAATAAGTAAAAACCCAAGATCCAGACCACCACTTAATGATAAACTGCTACAAATTAACCCAAAGTCTCTCTGTCCAAACTGCTTAGAAATTATTCAACACATTTTTTAGATATCTTGCAAACAATCTAACTGAAAGGGACAAAATCAACTTGGAAAAGGGCAAAAGAAATTCAGGGAGCTACAACCAAAGATACTCAGAAATACTGTACAAATTGACTCCAAAGACAATGTTTCTTGGCTCATGTTGCATAGACAAGCAGAGTAGATGGAGGAAGCCCCACTGGAAAGCAGCTAATGTTACAGCTAATGCTCTAGGGTCAACTACAGAGCCTTGTAGGACAAACACAGTCTGAGGAAAGCCAAACACAAAGGGATCATTTACAAAGCATTTCACTGTATTCAGCACAGTAGCACATGGCTGTGGATTTTGTACAAGCTACTTCGTGCATGAGGAAAGTTTTTTCCTACTTCAAATTATGATTTAACTAGCAAATCACATGTAATTTGGGAAGGTTTGACACAGTGGGTAATCAATCAAGTAAACTCCATCAAATGACAAAACACTGATGTGTAAAAGACTATTCTAAATGGATCCAGAAAATCACTCTTTGATATCCAGGGAACCCTTTTTAATGTTCAGCCAGTGAAGTGCATGATCAACAAATAGCTCAAATTAAGCATATATGAGGAAACCATTACATCATCAGAGTATTTGTTAAGAGGTAGCAGACAAATTGAGAGTTGCTTCCGTGCCTCTAAAAAACTGTAGATGTCTTGAATCGTCCAGAAGATAAATTTTCAGCATTGTGTGTACCCTGTGCTTGCAGGGTTTTACTGATTCAGCTGCCAGGACTGGATTTTAAAGCTGCATTAAGTAATTTTTTGACCACTAGGGGGCGGAAAGACTCCAAAAACAAGTTCACAACAGTTAGCATCTAACTTATCAAGTTGTTATGGCTGACATGTTAGCAAACAGTTGCCTACTCACATATCCAGCAGAAACAGAGCAACACGGACATCCCTTTGGTCTCCTTTTTCTGGCCACCTGTTGAATGTAATTCCAATATTCACTGGAGTTTAGCCCTTGTTTGTCTCTTTTTGCTTTCGCTAAATGTCCGACTTCTTTCACCGGTTCCTTCGTTGCCATTTGGCGCCGGGCAGTTAAGGTACAGTTAGCGGGAGCGGCCTCCCTCGTCGTTTTGGTTTTGTCGCTCAAAGAACCAAAACAGTAAGCTAAAAAATAGCCGAAAGCTGCGTAGAGCTTCAAGGTGGGATGTTGATTGTCAGTGGCAGCAACAATACTACCAATCCCCATAAGTGGTAGGGAGTCATGTGATTAAATTATACAAAAATATTGCTTAATGCACCTTTAAATCAAGTCAACATGCAGGTTTTCATTCCATCTGAGGACTAGACCAGGTGATTTCATGGATTATTGCACTTTCAACCACAGAGGAAGAACTGACTGAAATGACTTGGTGTAGTAGTTGGTTGGAAGGAAAATCTCCATCATACATGGTTTCAGATCCCTGATCAACACAGGTTTTGGTACAATGCGGCTCACATCATCTCTGTCGCTCTGATGCAGTTACAGTGTCGCTGGTTTGGAGGATGTAGCCTGATGGCTTTGTGCACACACTGCACAGTGCAGTCAATGAGCACATGAGCCAATTTTAACTCCTTTAACTTACACTCAGGGCAAGACACACACACACGTTCACTCACACATCATTCACTCACAAAAAGCCTCAGGAGCAGAGAGAAGGTCAGGCCATGCCCTTGTTACAGACTACCTGTGATTTGGGTTAATGAGCACAGCAGTGCAATCACATTCACTGTCTTTGTGGGTTGTTGTTTTTTTTTTTTCTGAGAAGCAATTTTCAAATTACAAATCTATACATCCGGGTTTTACAGGCTAAAGCATGTTGACTCTTCACTTTTCCAAATGAGCACCCCAGCGTGACATTTGGATCGTGTTCAATGGGTGGAAAATTCCACTTTTGCATTTAATTAATCACACAGAGATGATGTGGAGCACATATTTCACACAGATTTTACAGCATGTCTCCATGGCATGTCTCCACTGCTCATCTAACTAAAAGCTCATCTGTTCAACTCTCCATCACAATCCATTCACACGCAAAATCTAAGAAGTGATCTTTTCAGACTTTTGCCGTGATGTGAGTCAGTGTCTGTCAATAACAACAAATTGAGTGAACTTTTTTAAAAATGGTCTCTCTCAGAGTTCAGAGCCTTTGATTTTACCGTCCACACCTGCTTGCTCACCACCCTTTCATCTTCTGCACCTCTACTCCCCTCTCCTCCTCCTGTTCTATTGGTCTGTGGCCAACAGCATCCAGTATAATCTATCAATAGTGAGGCTATTAGGTAGTATCAACACAGGAACCTCTGCATTAACCATAATGCCTAGTAAAGCCTGCTATTGATTATGGGCAATTAGTTTATCCCTTAACTAATGATGGTATGGAGGATAAGAGTGAGGAGAGCAGGGAGGAGGAAAGGACGGGGGGAGGCAGGGAAGACTGTGTGGGATTGAAGAACAGAGGAGAGCACTGGGACAAGCCTTGAGGAGGGGGGTCTCTGTAGGGATGCCATCAACTGATCAACAAAATATAACATGTACTGTACAGAAAAGCACCCAGCTCATCAGTGTAAACAAAACCACGGATACAAAACCTGAAAATCAATCCCTCTGCACACAGAATCAATCAGTGTCTTACCTTCCGATCATGGTAGAGTGCTGCTGGACAGCCGCCTCCAGCAGCCTCTCCAAAATGGTCCACTCTCCCATGGTGATGGAAAGGTGGCGGAGCGGTCAGAAGAAACAGGACTTGGGGAGCCTTCCTTTCTCCCTCCAGCGGACTCCTTTCTTCTTCCTCCCAGGACCAGCCTGGACTCTTGTGGACACCCCGACCCCCTTGTCCCACACAAGCTTCTGTTTGACCTCTACACGTTGACCCGGGCGCCTGTCAGTGCGTCTTTGTGTTATGTTGGTGAGTGTCTTCTCCTGGGCCTGTCCCGCTGTGCTTCTCTTCCTGGTCGAGGAGAGGTGCTGAGCTGATTGCCTCCCCCCTCTCCTCTCTCCCTCAATCTCTCCCCCTCCCCTGTGCGGTGATGCTTGTCCTCCCCCTGCCGCACCACTCCGCTCTGCGCTACAGCATATGCTATAGCTCACTGTATGACAGCCATGATCACCCTCTGTTTTCCACTTGCCTCTTTCTGTCCCCTTTCTCTTTTTCTCCTTCTCCTTGTTCTGTCCCTGCCTTCGTCCTCCACCCTACCCCCAGGGCACTCCTTGTACTTCAGCTGCACTCCCTGCCATCGGTGCTGCTCTGCACTCGTCCTTGCATTGTGTAGGGTCTTTGCCTTTGCTGCACCCTTGCTGCTCTAACCTAAACACACACACCACATATAGCTGATCCTCCTCGGCTCACCTCAGCAAACAGCACTGTAAACACACATACACACTCACACACACACACACACACACACACACACAGTTGCACTCGATGACAGCTCTGAATCCCACTCTCCCACTTCCTACTGAGGACTGCAGATGATCCACACCAGCACACAAAGCTCCTGCCTGCTGAATGTCATTTTATGACTGGAGGAATGGTCGCTCCCACAGCTCCGCTACAAGGACCCATAAAATCCTGCATACACACACATGCACAGGCACACACTCGCAAGCACACGCAAACACGCTGCCACCTAGCCCCTCAGTAATAAATCAGCTGCCTTGCTGCATCCAGTGAGACTCAACCAAGGCAGTGTGCTGCAGACCTGCTGTCCTGTGTCGTCCCCCTGGCTAATTTCAGCACAGTCCAATGCCCAGAGTCATGTCTGCCGCAGAGAGCCGGGATGAAAAGCTGTCCTGTGAAGCCTATTTCTGGGCTCCATCATCTCGCATCCCCCTCTCTCCCTCTGCCTCTGCTCTCATTCAACCTCCACTCTCTTCCTCCTTCCCCTCTTTTGCTCACGTTTGTGTGCAGATCTCAGTCCTGCCAACTACCTCTGTCTCAGTGTTCGGTCCCCATCTCTGCTCTGTGCTCTCCTCTCTGCCTCTGTGTGTCTTTCTCGTTCACCGCTCTATCTCTGTCACACTCCGCGAGCATGCAACACCCCCCCCTCCTCTTCCTCCTCTCATAGATCTGCTCTCTCTCATCCCTCTCCCTCCTTCCCTCCCTCTCCCTGCCCCCCCCTGCCTCCTCTGGTAAATGTGCTTGGATTGCTACCCTGATCGCTGCTTCACTTATGCTTGCAAGAATGCCTCCCACCGTTCTGCTGTGTCTGTTCCTGCCTGATGTTGCACAGAAAAGACGGATTTGAGATCTAACCGTGCCTTATGCCCTGTCTTCACTGCAATCCTTTGTTCCAGTCTGGAAGCTCAGCAGTGTTTCCCGTACACTTCAAATGCCCTCTTCTTCTTTTTTCCTCACTCCCTCTCATACATCATCCAGCCCATGCTTCCAGGAGGAGGATTACAGAAGAATTGTGGCTCTGCTCCACCCCACCCCCCCATCTGTCTTCTTCCTTTCTCCATCTTACTGTATTGGTGATGACAACACACCTATTTTACCCTGACCCAACCCTCATGCCCTTCCTGTATTTCCTCTCCTTATCTGCTCTTTCTGTTCCTCATTCTGTCCATTTCCCCCTTCCTCCATTGCAGCCCCCGTGCTCTCTCTCCCTCTCAGGAGAGATGAGCACCGTATTGTACTTTGCTGTGACATTGAAAGCTGCATTCATTAGATTTATATTAAGGTGGTGTGGAAATGTGATGGTCTCCCTCCATTACACACACGGATACAGGCAGATGTATGGCATGTCATTAACGTGCTCACACACTGGTGGACTGCAAAATACATTCTGCATCTTCATCTGAAACCCAAGAAAAGAGAAAATACATAACGAGAAAATAAAGGACCACAAGTCAGGTTTTTTTTTTTCCCTCTGAGAGGTGAGTCATAACAAGGTTTTCCCATCTGGAAGACTGAGTCAAGTTTTGCAGAAGTAAATGATGCAGTGGCATGACATGAGACCAGCACACCAGGATGAAGTCATGGCTTGAGGTGACAAGTTCAATTCGCTTGCGCTGTGCCTCCTTTTAGTTACGCTTCTTTGATTTTGGATTACATGCTTTTCTCGATGACGGTTCTTTTGAAACAGAAAAAGGTTCATGTCTTTGGGGTGCTTTAAAAATTTTGATACCACCTTAACATCCTCATTTCCTCTGCCGCTGATGTATTTCTCAAAAAGGAAAATCAGCAAACAGCAGTCAGATGAACACATCTAAAAACACAGTTCTTACACAACAACCTCAGTGTATTAGAGATCAATCTATCTTATATATGTGTGTGTGTGTGTGTGTGTGTGTGTGTGTGCGCAAAAGAAGGAGAGAGAGGGGGAGACAGAGAGCGAAAGAGATTTTGTTAGTTCAGCATCTTCAGCGGGGGGGACTTGGGGTCTTTCCCTTACCAAGGACATATGGCGTAGGAGTGCTGTTGAGGAGAGGAGGGAGAGGAGGAGGGCAGTGGAGTGTGATGGCTCCAGTTTAGCGTGGCTCGAGTCACAAACAGAGCAGCTGAAACTCTGGCATCAGCCGGTCGACGCTCCGAGAAGTGACTTCAGAGCTGGATGGCACATGAATGAGAGAGGGGGCGCAGGTGTGTCTTCTCTTCAGTGACCTAGAAGAGGCAGCTCAAGCAGGCAGAAACTCACATAATGTACTCACACAATCATAATGCATCACCACTTAGATTGATTATAACACAAGTGTAATTCTTGTCGGGTCCGAGTGTAGTGAAAAGCCAGATGGGTTTCTTCTACAGTGCATACTTATTGCTAGCAAAAGAAAAGTGTAAAATCTGGCATGATCATATGCTGTACATTCTGTAGATATCCTCTGATTTAAAATGTACCATATTTCTCTCCAGTTCAACCTTATGGTTGATGTCCAGAAGGTACATATGTAAACATAACCCACATATACCCTAATACACTGTACATATCTTGTGGGCATGATCAATATTTAAGCCAATGTAATGTTTTTAAGAGTTATATAAGAAAGAAATTATTCTCACAACAAGGCCACTTCATAAAATATGAAAATCTGAGGTGATTATTAATAAATGGAAGTATAATTATGATGAGTCTTGGTTTGTTATTCAAATGAATGCAGTTGGAAAGATCTCAGCTTTGTTAGCACACCTCTGCAGAAGGAATACTGTTCATATCTTTTTGAAAACACATCAATAGTAAAACTAATATAGGAAATATATAAAACAGATAACAGTATAAGAATGCAAGACTCAAGAAAAGACTGTGTAGGTGATTGTGAAGTTAATACATGCTGAAACATTTTAGTATTTTCTCTTTATATTTCTAAATTTTAAACATTCACTGTTAAACTTTCTGTTATTATGTTGTGATTGAATCATAAATTAAAGATTTGTTGAATATAAATTAATTCAGAATAATTAAGTCAGGAACTGTTTATACCAGTATTATCATTTTTAGTCCTGTCCTTGGGTGGATAAACAAATTAAGTCACCTTGTGTATTGCCACAGGGCTTCAGCCTGTGTGACAGCTGCTGTCCGGTGAGCTGGAGGTCAGGAGCGATTTCATTGGAGCTACAATGAGACCTGTAAACATCACAGGCTAATACCAATTTTAAAAAGTGTCTGACACAGCAGACCCAATAAGTTAGACTTTCACTTTCACACCTACATACTGCTACCCATAACTGTGAATTCATTGTGTTCACAAAGATAACTCATGCCAGTTGGCTTGATGTTGAATGGTTGCCAGCACAACTTGGTGTTATTGTAGCGAATGTAAGACTCTATGTGTGCACATTGCAATCATGTCTCAAAATAGTCTGCCCTTAACAAAAAGAGATTCCGTTCTTTTAACACCAACAAGATTGCTTAATATTGTCAAGGAAGGGTTCTGCACAACGTAACCTCTTCTGTCTAATGTTATGCAAGTGTTACATACAACTATTACACAAAATCTATTCAACACCATCAGTGTTATAGTAAGATTAAGGGTACACTAACTGTCTCAATTCAATTCATTGGTTTTCCATAATAATTACAACAATAAATGTAGAATTAGTAAAACAAAAAAAAATTTTTTTAGATAGCAATTTAAAAAAAGTCATAAAGTGTTTTACAAGGCAACATTTAAAAACAGCTGACAATGATGCACACAATAAACAATGATAAAAGCTACAGACAAGATGAACACAATCTAAACAATAAAAAAATAACTCAAATGCTAAATTATCAATAAATAATGGTGGAGAGAAAATAGGTTTTAAGAGGCAGAGATAAAAGTGTATTCAGATCATATAGTTCACACCACAGCTCAGAGAACCAGTACTTATAAAAATATGTATTTAAAGCAGATTTAGAAGACAATAAAGACCTATCGAATCTCATCTCTTTGAGAAGGTTAGTATTTGAACCTAAACCCAGGGCCTGGATTGTGGAAACGTTAGCAGGGAATACTAAATATAACATAAATTAACACAAATTAAACAAAAATAAGTAAACTGGAGGTGAAAGGTGGCATGTGATTTGGGTAAAGCGTGAACTGCCATTTGATGAGAATTACAATTCATGCTGAATATAAGTTGGTTTTTTTTTTTCAAATGTTACACTTTCTCAGGACAGCTGCTCATGACTGAGATTATCATAAAATTTGCTTAGTGCGTGAAATCTTGACTGTGATGTGAGTGCGCTCTCTTGTGGCCATATGAAAATACAACATACATATTTTACAAACCGGATCTTCTGTTTCAGCCTTTCGGCCTCCTCTTCGTCCACAATGTACCCGAGTGATGAAATAAAACTCTTGCAGTATTTATTTCTGTTGAACTGTGTCGGTATGTTGTCCTGCCGCAGACTCCCGCCGTGCGTCTCTGTACATCCTGTAGGGGGCAGCACAAAGATCCACCTGACGTGTCAGACAGCGTTAACGATGACTGTGGAGACGAAGAAGAAGAAAACCAAGAAGAAGAAGACGAAAAAGACGAAGAAGAAGTGGCCCAGGGTGGCTCGGTGGTAGACATGTCAGAGGAGTAATGCTAACTTGGCCGCAGTAGTTAGTGAGTTATCCAAAAGTATACTGGAGCTTCACGGAGTGTTTGTAGACCACCAGACCTCCCCCGGTGGCCCATTAGGACGGTTGGCACACCGGTGAAACGTCACTGATCCCAGACAGTTGATAACTGACAACAGCTGGCTAGCTTAGCTAACATTAGCTGGCTAGCTGTGGAGCTTCAGAACAGTAGCGTCAGGGTTTGTTGGATACAGTCATGTCTGCGGCCGGAGACTTCTCAAACCCTTTGAGAAAGTTTAAATTGGTCTTTCTCGGGGAACAGAGCGGTAAGTCATAGTCTTAATGCTCTTCTGTGGGATATGTAGCTAACATTAGGATTTGATGGATTTGCGATTAACGTCAACCAGTTAGCCAGCTACCATTAGCTGCGTGTCGTTTAAACTTGTGATAGATTTCATTGCGACACACTAACTTGTTGCCAACTACTTTCTCACGCTGCCCTCGTGGACATGCAATAAATTTTTCTTCCAGATGAATCACGGCAGCAGAGCTAACTGTGGCAACATACAATTAACAGAGTCAGTGGCAGACAACAGAAAGTTACCATTAGGTGTGGGTTGAGTGGTGCAGCACAGTGGCTGATATGGATAGAAATATGAGGGTACGTTCTGTGTAAAAATACCAGTTGTGTTTTGTCATTATTTCGTGATTAAAGGCTTCATCTCCCGACTCATCGCCTATATTGTATTTGTTGTTGTGTTTAGAAGACTGCAATCCATCTCGGTTAAAGTCCACTGTATTATTGCAGTGATTGCATAGTTTCTCTATCCTGGGGGCACATCCAAATTATCCAAACCTGCCCAGCAGCATTCCTACATTCTTCCAACTTGTTATTCCCTTTTCCAACCCAAGTGAAGACAGGGTGGACTGGAAGAGAAAATATGTGGGGCACGGAATTTGCCGAGTACAGGCCCATATTTAACAATCACGAGTCTGTTTCCAAAGGTAAAGGTGTGGGTTGTTTGGTTATGTAGTGTGATACAGTGCTGGCATGATTAGCCAAGGTTTCTACCAGGTGTTTGCCAGTGCACGTTATGAATTTGGGGTTTTATGTACAATTGGGATTAACTGAGCCGACATTTTCTGTTCTTGTGGATACTGTTGATACCACATCGAGAGATTAATCTAACAGTACTACACCATTATTCTTTGCATGTGTTGCTTGAGCCAAAGTTTTACCTCTATTTATTTCATGTATTGAAATTAAGTAAACTAACTAATAAAAAAACGTTCACATTAGTTCACATTAAGATTTTTTTGGTAAAATGAGTAATCAGGCAGGACAAATAAAGTTAAGGCAAAGAAAATGCCCATACATCTCTATATGGCTGAGTTATCCAAAATAAACACCTTCTTCTTTCTTGCTTGAAACTGATTGGGATATTTTTTGTGTATACTAACATAATTTGGGACTTGCTGTGACATGAATATTACTGATAGTGGAAACACTGTTATGTCATTAACAAAGAATGTAATACCTGAAATACCTGATGAGGATAATGAGGTCAGATACTGATCTAGTTAATTGCATTGGTGCATTCTTGGGCCTGTAATTTATTTCTAGAGGTGTATCCTGTAAGGTGACTCCCTGCGCCCATCACGATAAGACAGAACAGACTTTGTGTGTGTGGCTCTGTGTAGACTTGTAAACAGCAGTGTTGGCTTCAGCCATGTCACCATCACTTGGTGCACATTGTAACTGATAACGTAACCTGAGCTCAGCAGAAACAGTGCGCCGTTGGGGAGCAGTAGCCGTATACAAGTTCTTCTCTGTACTGATGTGCTCAAAGTGATGTTGTACTTAAGGTTGTGAGAAATTTTGTTTTACTGTCCCCAGGTTTAGAGGATTTGGAAATCGTGCTGAATAACATTAGAGATTTTTAGAATAATACACCAAAGGAAAAAAATCTCACAACGAAAAATAAATGGGGAACTTGCCCATACTTGTGGTTCAACTTTCCTCTAAATTTCCCAGCTGCTTTAGCACCACACCCTTTAATGGACAAGAACTTTCAAAGGCCAGAAAGTTGCTCGACATGCTGCTGTCGGCTTTAATCCATTATAATGGATTAGCATCTATGACTAATGAGCTGTACATGGTTATGGTTGGCACACCATCTTACTTTTAAACCTTCATTAACCGTAGATGGTCCATCCTGTTGTGTTAATATTTCATATTGTAAAATAAGTTAAGTCAGACCGGCTTATACAAGAGTTTCCATGATGATGTCAGTGTAGTAAACATGTTTGCCTCATCAGATACTCAGTTGTAATGAAGGCCTCAGTGGATACTTTGGATTATAAATAACTTAACACCCATTTCCTCACGATAAGCTGAGGATACTGTGTCTCATCTGTTTATATTATGACAATTGTTTCCACTGTTAACAATTATTCAGTTGTTATCGGTCAGAGATTGTCCTCAGCTTGCAATATTGTTATTTTTAATTACAGTTTAGATAATTAGTTGATTACCGCTAATGTCAATCAACAGAAAATGAATCGACTACAATTTTAATGACAATACAATAGCTAAGGGTGTTTATCAAGATATCAAGAAAAATTGCCACGCAGCTTCTGGACATCCTTTCAAATGTGAGACGTCTGCATTTCTTTGTGTGTCATTATAAACTGTGTATCACTGGGTTTGGACTATTGCAGAAAAAGGAGTAAATCTGAATACATAACATTGCTTCTCAGAGCATTTAAACACAATTATTAATGTTTGCTTAATGATTAATTAAAAAACTAGAATAATGTGCAGTAGGATTGTTATGTTAAACAATTATTCAATTGATCTTGAGAGTTTCTTGAGAAAGACCTGATTAACCAGCCTAACTTAAGTGAGTTTTCTTTTTCCATTTGTTTCTTAGTGGGAAAGACTTCGCTGATCACCAGGTTCATGTATGACAGCTTCGACAATACTTATCAAGTGAGACCAACACTTTTACTTTTTTAACTACAGTATCATCAGTGGTTCAGTGTGTTATCATTCAGATTGTTCTGAACAGTTATTTGACTAATTCTTATGTGTTTCAGGCCACAATAGGAATCGATTTCCTCTCCAAAACCATGTATCTTGAAGACAGAACAGTAAGTTTATTTTCATCACCACCAATAAATCAGCCACATTTGTGTTTGGTTGTTCTCGTTCAACCACAATTCTTGGAGTGATTGTAAATGTGTCAGAGCTGGGGATTTTAAGATGCTCTCAGATACTGATCTGTGGCACGATTGTATGTTTTTCTTTCTTTACCAGTTCTGTTCTCTCTAACAAACACAACGCATTTGTCCCGCTCTGCCAGTGTGAGCAGGACGCTGCTCCTCCCCGGGACAGTCCTTCCTCTTTCTGTTTCCTCCCTCAACATGAGTTTTCTTCCTCTCCTTCCTACCCCTCCATCTACTCTCTCATCACTGTTTTGAAATTAACACCTTACTTGATCAAGAGGGTTGATGACAAGTGAAGGGTGATTATTTTTTTCTCCCCCCTCTCCAGGCCCAGACAGCTTGCTCTCTCTGGTGGTCATTCACTACCTGCATGCACTGCGCTCTCTCTGTATCTTTTCCCATTAGTCTGACTTTATTTAGTTTCCTTTCAATTTGCTTTTTGTCTCATTAACTTACCTCATTTGTCTATTTGTTTTTCCTCATTTTATTTACATCCCTTTTTGTTTTTTTGTTTTTCTCTTGTTTTTTTTTTTCTTTATTTTTTTGTCCCATTCCCTCCCCCCTCCGGCCCCACAGATCAGGTTGCAGCTCTGGGACACTGCGGGGCAGGAGCGATTTCGTAGCCTCATCCCAAGTTACATCAGAGACTCTGCTGCTGCTGTCGTAGTGTACGACATTACAAGTAGGTGGATTACCTCCCTAATAGGATGCTTTATAAAGATGCCACATGTGCCTTGTTCTCTTTTATGTTGAGTTGATCCCACATCAGAAAAACCTATTTATGTACATTGGATTTTGTTAAGATGTGTGTGATTGTTCTTTACTGTCTTCTTGTGACAATCCCTTTCATTTCCACAGCTCAGGCCTGTCATCTCCTGAATGCTGATGCTCTGCCTCTCTCTTTCTTTTTTGTCGTGTTTTCAGATGTCAACTCTTTCCAGCAAACCACAAAATGGATCGATGACGTGAGAACGGAAAGAGGAAGTGATGTCATTATCATGCTGGTGGGAAACAAGACAGACCTTGCAGACAAAAGGTAATCTGTTCCTCCCTCCTCCCGCCTCCGTAAGGGGGCTCTCCATTGGGAGCATACAATGAAGTCATTGATTGTTAGTGCTGGCCTGTCAATACTAAGTTCCTCAGCCCCTCCTGAAACAGCACTGGATCGTAGCTCTGTGGATGTGAAAGCTGTGGCCGACTTTTTCTTTCATACATTTGATCTACGAATGTCTACTTTGTGATACATTGTTTACACCTGTTTAATGAAGCTGTCTCTTGCTGTGCATCTTTTAACCCCCTTATCTACCACAGACAAGTATCTATTGAAGAGGGTGAGCGGAAAGCCAAAGAACTAAATGTAATGTTTATTGAGACTAGTGCGAAAGCAGGCTACAACGTTAAGCAGGTAAGAATGTGTGTTAGTTGTGCTCTGTCATCCTGCCACAGATGCTGCCTCCAGGGCTCCACCTCCAAAAGATTCCCACTTAATGCTGCCCCTAGATTTTTATTTGATCATAATTTTAAAAGCCTATTCAAAAATATGAGGTTTTTTTTTTTTATTCAATCTACCAGCACCTCTACAAGTTTGAGCTGTAAACCAAAAGTGGACATAATAAGAAATGATTCTAAAAGCACTGAAGAGCCTGAAGGTTACACTGGAAGACTTTTGGTTATGAGTACTGGTGGCAGCAGCAGCAGCAGCAGGACGGGGCACAACTTGTTAATACACTTCAACATATTCACAGTCTGTGTATGTTTTTTTTCCCCCTGTCTTTGTGTCGATGTCTGTGGCGGTGTGTGCGTGTCCCGGTGGATGTTTGTTTGTTTGTATGGGTGTTGTTCGTGGTGACTTGTGGTGGCTCATCACAGACAGATAACCACAGAGGAGGGAGAACAGAGAGCGAAAGAGATGAATGTTCTGTTTATTGAAACAAGTGCAAAGACAGGCTACAATGTTAAACAGGTAGAGCGTGTGTGTGTGACCATTGTGCTTTATGCTCTTTTCTGATTGGCTTCTGTTTCACACACGCATGCGCGCATAAAGGTGTGCTTTAAACATCAGCGCATGGATTGGTTTTTTCAAGCTCTCTCCCACCAGCTATAACTATTGATTTCTATTGGCAGGATTTGTTTGTTCAAATCCTTAGAGGGTGGATCAGAGTTTGCAAACCAGTAACCTGCACTCCACTGATTACCACAGTATATTTAAGGATGTTTACACTTGGTTTTAAAATGTGTGTTGGGTGATCGGATCACAAGTGGACAGTATCTTTGTTTACACCTGGATTTAACAGGCGTCGCCAAACCGTCCTGGTGACACTTGGGTTCGGATGTCACTACTGCAACATCATATCTGCCAGAAAGGCCTGTGCACAGTTTTTACATCAGTTGCCAGAAGAGTGCCAGATTTTGTAAACAACACAGTTAGCTACTAAGTCATTTGCCCAAATTAAAATAAGTCATCTTGTCTCACTCGTATTCCAACCACGAGTCTCTGAGCTCCTCTCCATTGTTTTTATTTTTTAAATTTATTTAATGTTGGTGCTTTCTCATGGTCCAGCATTGATTGATTCAGATTCAGATTCAGATTCAGATCACTTTATTTATCCCGGGGAGCAATTCAGTTTGCAGACATGGGTCGCAGCAAAAGGGCAAAACAGTACACACACATCACATCACACCACATCACACCACACATAGTCACTGCACAAGACAGGACGGGACATTAGCAGCTTAAAAATCCAGCCACAAGGTGTGCAGTTTCACCCTGGCCTGATGATATATTTCCTGACACATCAGGACACATTAGCCTTCACACAACAAAAGATGTGTGGTCAAATACATCCCAGACCACCTCCGCTTGTGGTTTGAGTGAATAGCTCTCAGTGCATCTTGGTGGTCTTTTACAATTGTAATTAGCACTGTCCACTTGATCACTCATGATGCATTTTAAAACCCAGTGCAAACAGGGTCTTTCTCAAATCTGCATGTTATCAAGTGTAGCTCTATGTGATGCTGTTTAGTGTGGGAATGGGCATTTTCACTGTCATACAGCACACTTTTATCAAACTTTACAAGAATCCATCGATCTTCCAAGCTTTATGAATGGAAGATATTAGTGAAGCACAACTACATCCTCTTCTGAAGCCACTTGCACAGCACAGAAATACAGGCTCACAGTAGCTCAGACACAAGCTGCTAAATTCAAATCAAATTTGGAAAAAGCTCTGTTGGGTGTCGTAACTCTGTGCACGCTTCCAAGTGGACCTTATGTTGAATCATATAATGGGATTATACTCGGCACGCTATCTTGATATCATCTAGTGTTATTGTCTGACTCTGAGCATTTTCCCTGTCTGACAGAATGCATCTGGTTTTCTTTCCCTGCAGCTGTTCCGTCGTGTGGCAGCCGCCCTCCCAGGCATGGATACCACACAGGACAAGAGTAAAGAGGACAGTATCCTTTGTGTCCACATCAGGGTCTGTATTGGAAATGACAGAAGAGAGTTGGGAGGTCTCCTCGCTCTCTTATGTCATGTCATATGGGTTGCTTCTGCTGTTGGGAAAATCGAGTGCAGCACTGTGACATCTCACTATTGTTGTTTAACCCACATGTCCCTTCAGATTTATTTTACTGGCAAAGATGCAAAGGGGTCCAACTTGATGGCTGTGTTACAGGCTGGGTTTATTCTCAAAGGAACTGTCGGGTAACTGTCTACTTTTTTGGGTATGAGACAGGCTGGAAAAGTGGGTCTGAAAGGTTTTGTATTGTGTCCCCTTCACAGAGGTCTGATGTAGGATGAGTTAAAATATATCATATCCACAGAAACTTATTGAAGTCTCAACTGAACCATATCCCTAGCACAAAGTCTTGTAAGCCTGTTGAATGTGTTATTATATTTGCTTAATCTTTATTGAAATATATATTAAGATTTTTTTATTGAAATATTTTAAGATTAGCATTTTTATAAAAGAGCTTATTCTTCCATTGATTCTAATATTATATTTTGAAATGCAATGTTTAATTAAAGCCAGTCAGTCATCTATGAGCTTTTGAAGCCGCTAACATGTAGGCCCAGGGACGAGATACATTTTTTGCAAAGTGAAATTTTGGCGTTAAATTTAAGATTGAATTGCAATTTGTGGAGTTCCTGTTGATTTTAGCCCAGGGGTATCAGTACGTGATTTTTAGGTCTTGATGAGTACTACAATTCGGCTTTCCTCCCATGTCTCTGTGACATTCCTGTGGGCCATAGCGGGCACTTTTCTGTACCTAGGTGGCACTACAGAGCCCATTTTTGCACTTAGGGGTCTGGTTTTTCAATTTTATGAAATTTTTTTATGAGTTTTTGAGCATGTTTATGGGTCAAATTAAGCCTCAAAGGGACTTAGTAATAATAATGAGAAGAAAGAAACACTACAGATACAATAGGCCCCTTGCCCCTGGCCTGGGCTCGGGCCCTAACTATGAGCCTAAGTAATGACATTTTGTTTTGTGTTGTAAAACAGGTTAAATTTGGTTTCAAATGATCATTAAGTGTGTAAAACTCAACTGCTCAAAAAAAACCAAAAAAAAAAACCATGCCATTCCCCACAGTAGACTCTCTACATATATACAAAATGTTTAAATGATCATATCAGTTTTGACAGCTTGTTCATTTCTCCCTGTTCTGTGACGATCCTTAACTCAGCAACCCCTCAGTGATTGACATTAAGCTGGAGAAGCCACCAGAACAACCTATCAGTGAAGGAGGATGTTCCTGCTAAAGTTCTCGCCTGCTAATGTTACAGGCTTTTTTTCTGACACCCCTTCTGTTTTTCTGTATATGTTCCCTTCACTACACCCGCCTCTGTTCCCCAGCCTGAAAAAGAACACTACATCCGTTATCTTTGCCATCATGGAAACCCACTCTACCATTGGGATGCTCTGAAAGTCATAAATCACTCAAATTAAATCTTTGCACTGTAACACACACACACACACACACGTACATTGAAACAGTATTTATAGCTGGAGCTCAGCCTTCTACGGAGCTCCTGATGCCTGTCGTTTCAGGCAAAGATAGTGGTGGAAGAGTAATGAGTCACATTGGTGTGGTTTGTGTCTAAAAATTGAAAATATTCCATAAAAATGTATATGTTGCTTTAAGTCAGATAAAAACACAATGTGGATGTTGTGGGAATTTCTTAGTATAATCTTTTCTGTTGCAATTCATTGGCAACACTTCATGAATTGTTTAAAAATGTTGTACATCGGTAACATTCAGGAGATCGCAGTGTAGACATGTATACTGTACAGTTTTTGAGCAGCTGATGTCGGAGGTGTCACCAGGCTCTCAGTTCTCCCAATATGTACCAGCATGAAATGGCAAGTCAACACACTGAAACCACACAGTCTCACAACATCGCATCATCACAAGCCAGCACGAACATTTGACACGACAGCACCATCCACCTTACCGTCCTTCCCCTCTTCCCACACGTGTCCCTCGAGATGCGTTATTTTTACCTTGGCTTCCATTTTCTATTACTTTTTTATTTGGTTAGATCTTTAATTATTTTCTCCTTAAGATTACAGCTATCATAGATTACAACTATTTCTTTGAAGGTAGTGTTTGAGGAGGATTTTCTCATGAAACCCACCATAAACATTAGATGTGGAAATATATGCCTTTTGGAGTTAAATTGTAGAGGGCTTCCTTGGATTTGGGTTTATCTAGTTTGGTATGACATTTTCTGAACACTTTAAAGATTGTTTTCTTTTGTTTGTTTTTATTTTTTTGGCATTGATCTTTTGTTAGTGATTATTCTACATGTGTATTTAATCCACAATGACTTGTAATATTTATTTCTATTGGATTCATGTTTCTTTTATATGGCTGTTAATATCTTCACTTTTGGTATGAGTCTTGAATCGCTAATAGAAAATATGCATCTATCTGGACCACCTTTAACAGAATGGACAGAGGACGTCTGCTGTTTGCTCTACCACTTTTAGGTGGCAATTTGATCATGCTGATAATATTGTGCAATTTACATGTAAATGGAGGAGAGTTTGATTTGTATAGCATAGTAACCCTTAACGTTTCTGTCTGGAATGGTTTTAAATGAGAGAATAAAAATACACTTGTCACTGCTGCTGCAGTCTGTTTTTTGAAAACCAAAAGATGCCTTTACAATGCATGTCAGGTCTGTGTCAAGGCCTGGTTCTCAGCTGTAGCTGGATGGATGATAGATGGATGCATGCCTCCATACATGTACATAAACAACTGTGCAAAGTACCAATAGACTGAGTATCTAGTCTGCAGGTGCATTATGCAGGGTATGCAGTAATGCATCTAAAAGCACACATTAATGATAGCCCCATGCACAATACAATGCAAGCCATGCCAACAATCCAGCATCCGCGTTGGTGCTGTGGACTACTCTATTTGGAATCCAACATTATTCATGCCTTGACATTTTGTTTCATGTTCATGAAATACTTAATGATCTAGTGTGGCACAAGTGTCCGTGAGAAAGCAGATTTTAGGGCTCTATGAACATCTGAATCCAGACTCTTAAGGTTCTCAAATGTCCCAGATTCACTGTCACTTCAGTTGGTACCATATAAACTGAAGCTGGAACAAGCATTATTATCTCATCTTGTGGGTCTGTCCTCTGAAGAGGGCCCTATATCAGAGTAGTATTTTTAAGATCATAATTGTTTTTGGTTGGTGGTCTGCATAAGTTACATATATATTCTTTTAAATGACTCAAGGGTTATTTTATTTTTATATTGATAATATCCAATAAAATATAGAAGAAAATATGTGGGAACAGTGTACTGTATCCAATCAAGTCCAACACCACAAGAGGTGTTGATCGACGGGCACTACCCTTTTTGCAAATCACGCGAGACTATGCCAAGCAGTCGTTACCTTGGAAACCAAACTAAACAACTGCTGCGCCTCGTTTTAGCTAATAAGTATAAGTTTGTTCAAGCGGTATTTGACACACTTTTGAGTTGTACTTTGAGTTTTGAACATAAATTAGAGTACTAAGTATTTTGTTCCAAGATGAGTAGCGATTACTACGACACGCTGGAAATAAACAGAAAAGCAACAGATGCAGATATCAAGAAGGCGTAAGTTATTCTGTCAGATGTGAAAACTTGAAGCATAATATTTTCTGCTTATTGGCATAATTTTCCTTCTTTATTTTCCCAGCTATCGACGTCTTGCATTGAAGTTTCACCCGAGAAGCAACAAGGAACCTGGAGGCGTCGAGAGATTCATTCAGCTGGGTGAAGCCTATGATGTTCTGAGCGACCGTAAGTGCAAGAGTACTGTCGTTGTTTCACTTTGAATACACACGTGCCATTTGCTGTAATAAGAAACCATCACAACTGTGTGCTTGCTGGTTTTAGGTTAAATTTCAGTCAAAATTCAAGGCATTACAGCAGCAAAAAGTAAGACACAAAGAGCTTCAAGGTAAACATACATTAACAAGAAGAACAGAAATAAGACTAATAGTCAGATCAAAGTAACAGGCTGGAAATTATTAATAATAATAATAATAATAATAATAATACACCCCTTTTATAGTTACACCTTAAAAACTGCTAAACCTACCTGCTTATGTAGTTGCAACTTTTGTATTTCAACATTTTGAGAGGAAACTATAATATTATTATATTATATTAGATTATGAAATGATCAATACTGTCTGATTAAAGTATCAGTATTTGTGTCCTTTAAATCCAAAAAAGGGTATTACTTTTACCAATATATTACCGACCACTATTTTTGTACAGTGGATTTACTGTTTGGATACTGCGAGTACACACTACATATTTGGGTAATGTAACCCAGTAAGATGGGTTGTTTATATACACTGGACAAAATGCTTGGTATAATACATTACTGACTAAACAACAAAATACTGAGTGAAACAACAAAATACTCTGTGAAAACAACAAAGTACTAAGTGAAAGCAACAAAATGCTGCATAAAAACAACAAAATAATGAGTGAAAACACTGGGTCAAAACAACAAACTGCTGGGTAAAAACCCAACTTGCTGGGTTAAATTAACACAGCATGGGTTTAGTCCAATATTTACCTAGTTCTGGGTTACAACAACAAAGCCTTTGTGTGCCTAATGTCTATAGCAATATCTATTTTTGTCATAACAGCTCGAAAAAAGGCAACCTATGACAAGTTTGGTGAGGAGGGTCTAAAAAGTGGTATCCCACCTGAGTTTGACAGTGGTGGAGCTTGGTCATCAAAGTACGTCTACCACAGGAATCCTGACAAAACATTCAAACATTTTTTTGGAAGCGACAACCCATTTGCAGGTGAGATAACACACAATCACAGACGATACAGTGAATGTACCTTTTAAAATTTTATACCGACTGCATTAATCATAATTTGTTTTTTGCAAGACTTCTATACAAATGATGTACCGCTTCAGTTTGGTGGCCTGGAACCAGGAGTGGTGAAGACGCAAGATGCCCCAATAGAGAGAGACCTTCATTTGTCCTTGGATGACGTCTTCCACGGATGCACAAAAAAGATTAAGATATCTCGCAGGGTGAGAGCTGCTAAGATAATCTTTTCTCATCCCACAGCCTCTGAGCAGTTAAATCATTCATACATCCATTAAACTGAGAGTTCCTCATGGACTCTGATTCAAGGATCTAACTGACAATAATTCATGACAGCATTCAAACAAACATGCCAAATAAAACACATTTATTAACTACTGCCTTGTTTATTTTTCAGGTTATGAACGATGATGGATACACATCTAGTATTAAAGACAAAATCTTAACTATAAATGTAGGGCGTGGATGGAAGGAAGGCCTAAAAGTCATTTTCTCCAAAGAGGGAGATCAGGTAGATGTCACTAATATTTCAGTCTGTTGTCTATGATGTATAGAGTGAAGTCATCAGTTGGTATGATGTTTTATTTTCATCCGTTTATGCAAAAATGTGTGCAGCAGCCTAAGTTTGAATTTGGGGCGCTGTCCCTGGTGCTGATTTAACACTATCATAAAGCTGATTTCTTAGCATATAGGATTTTATAATAGATCATTTCAGCTTTCCATGTTGCAATATTTTCTACTAGATCTGTTTCATTGCCACAGGTAGGTGGCATTAGCGGACCTCTTTCTGAATAGATTTCTTTCAGGTAGCTCACACATGCTTATGAGATTATTGCAAGATGAGGCTTTTTGTTTGATATGATCTGGTCAGATTTGGTCAAATGAAAATACTTACACAAAGCTATTCTTTATTAAAGTATGCACATAATATTGTTGAGGTACTTTGCTATATTTTACCTTTAGGGACCAAACAGAATCCCTGCAGATATTGTTTTCATAGTGCGACTGAAGAGGCACCCACTGTTTGTCAGGCAAAACAATGACTTGATCTACAAGGCCAAGATCTCTCTGGAGATGGTGAGCTTACATTAAAACACTACATGTTACATTAATTATTGGTCCCACGTGTAGTTTTGGCCTAGTTGTGATAAACATGAAAACTGCAAGTTGATTCTCTTTCCCACAGGCACTGACTTTCTTTTCTGTGGATGTGCAGACACTAGATGGCAAGCTGCTCACTATTCCTGTCAATGACATTGTGCAGTAAGTGCTTTCCTGTGCTGAGGCCTAAATAACTAAAACGTTATTTTGAAATCCTGTTAATTTGACATTCAACTTAAGTACTCGAAGTTCAAAGATCAGAAGAGGGAGAGGTGATGATAAGAGGTCCATCACTTCAACAGTAACAGTACACTTGAATATTTATACAACACTGTGTTTTGTGTATCATCTTTTTCCATTACCGTTTTCTCTCTCTGATTTGTCGTCACTTCTCAGCCCTACGTACAAAAAAGTTGTGACTGGAGAGGGAATGCCGCTTCCCCAGGATCCTTCCCAGAGAGGAAACCTCATCATAACCTTTGACACCCAGTTTCCAGAAAAGCTCTCCGAGGAGAAGAGAAAACTGCTCAAACAAGCACTAAAATATTGATCACATTCTAAATATGTGGTTACATTTGTGTCTTAAGAAAGAGAGGTATTGATTTGATCTCTAATACATATTGTAAGACAACAAAACACAAGCATCAGATAGACAATAAAAGTTACACTAAAACTGTGTAGTTGTGATTTGCTGCCATCATGGCTCGTTTCAGTTGCTCATATGTTACAAACATGACAACGTTCCAGGAGCCCAGGCGTAGGAAAGATGGCATGAACCTGAAGAGAAAAAAAATAGCATTGATTTATTGCAGTCCATTCATCTTAATAGCTGTTATTTTGTTTACAGCCCTTTAAAGCCTCCTTTATAAATGTTTAATTTATATATCCTCATTAATCCTTTCAATATAGTTCATGCAATATGCAGCTTACCCCTTATAAAAGGCACGTGGGCCCTCCTTGGTCATCATGGCAGCAGCACAGTTGAGGACACTACTGTACTGGCCAAGAGCAGAGTTCATGTATCTTGTTTTGACCACATCCACAGGGGAGGCGATCACTGTTGTACATAATCCTGCTCCAAAGGCTGATACAAAGTGGCAGGGCAGATTATCTGTGGAGTACAGGCTGAACTGTTACAACTCCAGGATGGACAACATTTTTCATCACAGCGCTGGAACATGTGCAGCTGAAGCTACTGTTTTACCTGTCAGAGGAGTGGACTTGAGAAGCATATCTTTAATGAAGTCATACGTCACCAGTTCTGTGCAGTTAACAATGGCATTGCGTGCAATGTTTGGGGCTGTACCTGCATGACAGAGTACATAAAAATCACTAGAAATGAAATGATCATTTTTAGAACACACATATGTTTCCTTGATTTCAAGCTACCTTTCCACAAACCACGAATGCCTTCTTCCTTGGCGATGGTCCTGTAAGCATCAATGGTGCTATGGTAGCGTCTACCATGCCCGGGAGACCTGGCCTGTGCCTGGAAGCGGACCTTCACTACATCTGTGGGCTGGGCAAAAGCAACCGCCATGGCACCTGTGGTACCTCCTGCGAGCAGCCGACTGCCAATCCCAACATCTGAACCAGTAGAGAGGGCGATGAGACCCCTGATTGGTGCAGGACTTACTCAACTTAATTGTCAGAATACATTTGTAGATACTCACGATCAGAGCCTTTAGTGTAGAACTGTTTAACAGAGTCATAGAGACCTATTCGGACAGAGGCGAAGCTCATCTGTCTCTGGAGTCCAGCCACCAGTCCACTGTAAAGACTCCGAGGCCCCTCTGTGCGCACCATGGTGGTGATGGTGCCAAACACTCCACGATACTTCACTGCAGGGCTTTTCCCTTTTGCTGCTGAGGCTCTGCCCTCTCCCTGGATCTGTGCAAATGGAAACTCAGATGAGTAAGGATAAGAGCATGAGGCTCATAGTATAATAAAGAGACTATGTAATTACTTTATGTAACTAACGCATACAATTTAAATTTTAATATTTATTTTACCTGCAGCCGCACTTTTGCTGTGTCCAGGGGAAATGTGAACAGGTCAGCAATGCAGGCTGCAGTCCCTGCTCCCACAAACTTTACAGCTGCCGATGGAGGCACATCTGCAGGTCTAAATCCAACCATTTTCCAGAATTATTTCGATCAATATATGGACTGAAGAGTGGCTTATCAATATGGACTGGACAAGAAGCTCCTCCAAAATCTGAAAACACAAACAAACAAATATATTACATGTGAAACTACATCCCTAAGTAATTATATAAGAATGGGAACCTGCCAGGCTGAAGATCATTACTTATTTTATGGCTATTTCTTACTAAACTGATTCTAAGGAAACTTGTGTTTAATTGTCTATACTAATGATACCTCTGGCTGCTGGGTGCCACAAGCTTCTTTAACACCTCCATTAAGTAAAAGCAGCATTTTTAAGTAGAGGTTTTAATGACACTCAATAAAAGGCAGCTGTTCGGTACATTGTGTGCCCTCACATGGGCCTGAAAAAGCTTTTTCACATTTCAAGTCCCAATAAAGAATTTCTCCCATTTCATTCCAATCCTTGTATTCATTGACTTTACTTAATAATTCTTACCTTGTGGGAGCAGTTTAGAGCAGAAACATTAGAGATCAGGATTCTCTAAATGTGTCTCTTTGGCTGAACTTTGTCCCAGCTTTAAATTGCTGTCCTTGTTTTTCCATAGAAGATATTTCAAAAGCAATGAGTCTTAAAATCATACTCCAAATCCTGAAAAAGAAACAAACAAAAAGTTCACAAACAACATAGTGCAACAAAACAGTAATATCAATATTCTAAGAACAAAGACAATTTGAAAGAGTTTACCGTGAATTGATTTGCGAATGTTTAAAGATGTGAGTGAAGTGAATGAAGTGAAGCGATGAATGAACAGGGTGAAGTGGTGTGGGGAGGAGAGCCACCTCTTTAAATACTGCTATGATGCTGTTACATCACTGCGTGGCATGTGTTCCTGGTCAGGCCCATTCCAACTATATCTCTGTGGGCTGCCGGCAGTCAAAGGGGCAAACGCTAAACCTGTGTCTGTGACAAACACTTTGTGCTTGTACTTGTCTGAGGTGCAAACCTTTCCTCTGTCATCCTAACTTCATAATCAAGCTTCCTCTCTGTTCTCACACACCACCAACAACATCAAAACACAAAATTTTTATTTCGTGAAAAAAGTTGCTTTGTTTGTAAAATTTAATAAGTTGAAAAAACTAAAACTAATTTAATTAAGTCAGTTATTTGTTTACGAGTCTGTGTAGCATTGGTGGATGTTCAGAGTAAATGCTGAGTCATGCTGAAAATACAAGAACACATGCCAAATTAGATCCATATGTTCAGACCGGTAATCGTCTCGCCACAGCTTTTTGTGAAAGCATGTTCCTCAGCTTGTTGTTCTGACACTGATGAATGAGGAGCGATTGAAGAAACTGGTAGTTTTTATTTTTTCTATTTTTAATAAGTGTTTTTGTAGATTAATTCAAACAGTATTGTGTATTTAAACACATGAGTATCTGTACAGTAATGCAGTATTACATTATTAGTTACATGATGTTACATAATATGAAGAAAGAGTAGTGATATTGTGTGAAATATGTGCATTGCAAATTGCAATGTGGTGAAGGAATGCTTGGGTACATGTTGTCCTGCATGTGTCGTTGTGTGGTGGCGCTGTGCCTCTATTCATCTCACTGGCCTAATTGTCAAACTGCTGCAGAAACAGGAGCAGATGTTTCTGCAGCTATTCTGAGATCCTCGCAACAAAACTGCATTTACTCAGAATCCCAATGCACCTTCCTCTTCCTCTCAGTAAGAAGTGGACTTATTTCAAAATGTAGCTGTTAGGGCACCTGCTGAGATGTTTAACAACACAAATTACATGTTGCTGTCCTTCCTAAATTCAATACTACAGATTTTTTAGCAACTTATTTGAATGTTTGATTATTTAGATTACATTACATTATTACCTTCATCATTAAAATACAAAATGTAAGGGTAATTCAGATTTGTCACACTCTGCTGTCTTATCGACAGATGTATTCTTTCATGACTATAATCCATTTTTAATAACATAATTTAAAAAATATTCAAGACAATTTAGTAACAAGGGAAAAATTTGCCACTGACAATTTATTGACCAGCAATAAATTACACAACAACCCACATACCACAAACAATAGTAAATAGTGTAAACAGTTCACAATACAGAAGACAATGGAAAACACATACAGTAGAAATGGTCACTGTTGAGGTGTCAGTCTGTTGTTTCTCATTCTTTTTTCTTTTTATGAAAAACCAAAAATAAACTCTAACACATGATCTTCTAGTTAAGTACTGTAAATGTGAATGCCCGTCTTCAAACAGGTTTCATTGTGTGTGTGTGTGTGTGTGTGTGTCTGTGTAAGAGATACACCTTTACTTCTGGGTGTTTCCTTTTACATTCACCCACAGAAGCTTTTTGCAATGGATGTGCTGACCATTACAAAGCGTAAAATGTCTCTTTGTTGTCTAATCTTTAAATCATTCCGGTCTTGAAGCGATTCCCAAGTCCTTACAACATGTGAGGACATATAATCCATGTCGTCCACCTTGGAGCCATGTCAGTAATGTTACCATGGGCCAAGAAACCATTTGCAGCTCTGTTTTGAGCCTCCACTTAAAGGTCTCCTTTTCCCACCACAAGTCACTGCCAAGCAGGATCATGGTGCACATTAGGTCGTTGTGCTTGTGCAGTTCTTACTGAAGAAACTCATCTGCGGAGCTCTGGTCAAAACGGCGACTCCCAGTACTGTTGTGCCCTGGTCATACCTCTTTTAATTTGTTCATACGTCACAAACATCACAATGTTCCAGGACCCCAGTCGCAGGAAAGAAGGCATGAATCTAGAGGACGCAAAGAATAGAAAAGTAAAGAAGTGTCCTAAAGAGGTGATTTTATTGCTGTTTGCATCACAGTCATGTTCGTGTGTCTTTACCCTTTATAGAAGGCTGTGGGTCCTTCATTTCTCACCATTGTGAGAGCGCAGTTGATGGCGCTGCTGTACTGACCAGTCCCCGAGTTCATGAACCGTGTTTTAACTACATCCACAGGAGAGGCCACGACTGTCGTGCAGAAGCCTGCACCAAAGGCAGCTGTGAAGTGGCACGGCAAGTTGTCTGTGGGAGAATAGATGCAAAGTCACACCCTGCTGCAGTATTACATATTCTGTAGATTGTTGGATGGATATCTCACCTGTCATTAAGTCATACTTCAGGATGAGCTCTTTGATCATGTCGTAGGTCACAAGCTCTGCACAGTTTACTATGGCGTTACGAGTGATGTTTGGCATGCAGCCTGGAAGAAAGCAGAGGATAATTACCACAAGATCCTTAAAGGGAGGTTGAATGATAAAATAAAAGTTGAACTTAAAAGTACCTTTCCACAGGCCACGCACACCCTCATCTCGGGCAATGGTCTTGTAAGCATCCAGTGTGCTGTTGTATCTCCTCCCACCATCCGACAGTCGAACCTGAGCTTGAAAACGCACCTTCACCACATCTGTTGGTTGTGCAAAAGCCACGGCCATGGCTCCCGTGGTGCAGCCCGCCATGAGCCGAGTAACAATCCCAGCACCTGTGGACCATGTCTGTCAGTCACAATGAAGCAGCAGGAGAAGAACTGCCTTGTAACATGATGGACACATGATGCTCACTCTCAGTGCCTCTAGTGTAGAACTGCTTCATGGAGTCATAAAGGCCGATACGAACAGAGGCGAAGCTCATCTGCCTCTGGAGCCCAGCAACCAGTCCATTGTACAGACTCCTGGGTCCTTCTGTGCGTACCATGGTTTTGATGGTGCCAAACACGCCACGGTACTTCACTGCACTGGCGCCTTCAACTTTCTGAGACTCTCCCTGAATCTGAGCAACAGGAAGGACATTCAAGGAATCTTAGAAGCAGATTAAAAATAGGGTTTAGTACTGGTCTAGAAGAAAATCTGACGTGAAAGTGCGTCAGACTTTCCTGAACATCATGTGTCTGACCTGTAGTCTGACTTTGGCGGTATCCAGGGGAAAGGTGACGAGGTCAGCTATGCAGGCCGCCGTGCCCGCTCCAAAGAACTTTACTGCCGCGGAGGGCATCACGTCTGTGGGTTTCATGCCAGCCATTTCAACACCTGAGCTGATTACATAAATGGAAATATGTGCTCTTAACACAATGTGTCCAAGACCTTTGTGTCCACCAGCCAACACAGGGCAAACATATCAAAGAAGACAGACACAGAGACAGACGCACATGGAATAAAATTGTTACTATTTTGTATTACTCTTCTTTGTTCTGGTAACATAACATCTAACTGGGGCAAAACCTTGGTGTGAAAGTAATATCCAGTGTAAGTGTTCATGCTAGAACGTGTGCATACCTGTAAGCAGGGATAACAACCAACTTCAAGTTTTCTCAAGAAGAAGATAAGTCTTTGGAGGGGGTTCTGTTGTGGAAATGCCTTTGTCCATAAACTCTCTCTGAAGTGAGCCAGCTACCATACCACCGCTCACTGCAAAAACAAGGTTCATCATTTATTTGTGATCCAAGTAGAGTTTCCATTTTTGGTTCCATTTTAACTGAGTCATACATGAAACTCAGAAAGGCATATATTTAAACATTTAGCTGGTGTTTTTATTTTATTAATTGTTACAGTGTGAACCCATGGAAAAGTTAAACAAATCACTGTTAATTTGATGCACAGGGTTACCTTAACACTTCTCCAAGAAAGTTGTAATCCAGCAAAGAGGACAAAATGTACAATCCTTTAGGTAGTTAGTCCCTTTACTGTCCTTGTCTCATGCTGTGTGCGTACTGTTCCCCTGAGGAGGAGGCCGCTGAATTTATAGGCACCTTATGCACATGACCGCAGGGTAGTCTAACAAGCTGTACACACCTGTTATGTGAATCTCCTGTTTACCCGTCCATGGGACAGAGACGGATATTTGAGCACTTGTTGATCTGCTCTAACTGGTGTCATTATGGTAGCTTTCTATGGACTCAATGAGCACACATAAACATATCAAATATTTTCATGTATTTTTGCAGGTAATTATGCAGTAAACCTAAATTAAAGAATTTTTTTATTCCAGATTTTACACGTCCAGACACTGGCTCATATTACTTCAGTGACATCACAGCTCATAACTATTTTTTCCATTGGCTAATACATGCAGCCAATCAGAAGGAGAGGCTTGTCTGGATTCTCCAGATGCATTCACGGGGAGGTCTGTATTGTATAACATTGGCACTACATCCTTCTCTTTGTGTCAGTGCCCCACATCAAAATTCAAGCGAAGTTCAGAAGTTTTAGGAATCCCCTCATCCCTCCTCCCTGCGAGAAGTAAAAGTTACAAAATGTTCCAGGGGGAGGAACCGCCATGCCTCTCAGCCAATCCATACGATGAACAAGAGTGGGTGGATGCACACAGCCATCTGAATGCAATCATTCAAGGCCATTTGTCCTGGTGATAACCAGCAGCAGCCAACCAGGACCCTGAGTGGGAAGTGTCAGAGAGGGGAGACAGTCTGCAGGTAGAGTGTTGGAGCTCTGTCCATACATGCCTCTATACATGTGACTTTCCATTGCAGCCCCACGTCATGGCCCCAGGAAAGTTTATGTCAAGTCACTCAGTTGAGTGTGCAAAATATCTAACGTTTCACCTGCTGTTCCATGTGCTAGGCTGTTTTTCTGTTCCCAAAACTATACTGATCATTTTTTGTGACATATTCCTTCCTCTCATACCCTGCTTTTTCTGTTTGAAGTCATTACTGTGGTCTGATAATTTGGCAAGTTTCCCAAAAAAAGATGTTTTTGAAAATAAGACAGAAGGAAATTCCAGCTTCTAAAAACTTAGTAACTTAGTTATTATTTAGTTGAGTCAGAATTTATTTACATTTAACCAGATTTTATTACACTGCAGCCCCATTGAGCAGTTTTAAAGAAATATATATATATTTAATGCCTTTATGTTGTATTGCAGTTCCTTGTACATTGTTATTTTTAACCTCTGTACTTCTCTGAACGTTACAAAACAAAGGGGGAGCAGCTCCCACCGCCTGCCTTCGTCAGCCGGCACTAAAAACAGTTTCCTGGGCACACTGAGTGAGTAACCTTTGAGGACGCAGTCAGACCAGTAAACAGCCCACTGGTCCGGCTTCAACCAGCTGGCAATGACTTCGACAACAACCCTGCAAACTGAAACCGAGCAGAAAGTCTCCTGTCTTGCTCATGGAATACCATGAACCCCGAGTCACTGCTGTGAAATGGCTTATCTCCATTACACTATAAATAAAGACCGTTACACTATGAATAGATTCAGCCGCTGTGTTACCTAAAGGTTAGTGGAGCACAGTGTTTTGGCTCATGTCTGTTTTCTTCACTTACAGATCCATTCTCCTGTGCATTTACAATATTTGAATTTTATCAACTAATCTTTTAAAAAGGAGAGGATGAGAGGAGAGCTGAACCAGCATGACTATTTGGTTTGATCTGTCCTGAGTTATGGAAAATATTTGAGAGTATTTCCCTTTCAACAGGTTTTGGAATTTGTTTTGACGTACAGAATTTCACAGGACACGTGAAGGGGTATTTCACTGAGACAGCAAATGGCTCCGCATACCAGGAATGACACAGCGGCTCACTAATTATTTATACTTAGCTCCGGATGGCATTGTTGTTCTCAAAGCAAAAAGGGAGAAGAAGAAGAAGAAGGAAAGAAAGTGGATCTAATGCACACAATAAAAACAGTGTCTGTCTATGACCAAAAAATGTACATTTTAATATTCCTCTGCTCATGTGGTCGGGAAGAAATGGCTGTGATTACAACCAATACTCAGTGTCTCTATATCGTGTCCGTGCTGACTTAATAAGATGATATTCACCTCCCAATGGTCAGTGAAGGCACCTTTGACCCAGTGTCTGTGATAAACTTGTATGTGACAACTATGTTTTCCACAGTCACCTGTTCCCGTCCTTGCTTGTGTCTCATTTTCAAATGAGTGAGTCTGCAACTGTGGTCCACCAGCTGTCACAACACTTTATGTAACTGCAGTCACACATTGCTCAGATGTCTCTCTATGGAATAACAATGACTCATATCATAACCACACCCTAATGACTGAACTTATTAGTATCATTATTATTATTATTATTATTGTTATGTATTTTATATGAGTCATGTTCTAAACATTACATTTCCCATGATACAACTTGATATCATCTTTCCAGTGACACCTGTACCTGGTAAACACTCACATCTTTCTACTCTATGCTCCTAGTTTATCATGAGGGCTTTTAGTTATTAACTTGTAATCTGCAGTCAAAATGGGAGGTTACCCTGGTGATGTTGCCATGACGTCATCCAGATTTTTTTTTTTTTTTTATCAAGTGGCTC